>APFE031582341.1:150490-233940 GCA_000404065.3 Pinus taeda
TTTGAACAAATCCACATATTTCGGTTTTTGGTCAGGAGGCAGATTTTTGGACAATTTAATCATTCTGGGATGTTCTGTTGTTCCTATGTTGTGTTCGTCTATGGCAGCATTCAAAGGTTCCATCTTTGGCTTCCTGGGCACATCGTTGTCATCAAACATGTCTTCCAATGGAGTAAGGTCGGCGGGCAGAACATTACTTTTTAGATCAATAAACTCATCCTCTGTCTTGGTTGTTTTCTCTGAACAAATTTGTTTCAGCTGTCCTATGTTTGTATTGTCGAAAACAGTTGGGCTAAGGATTTGCTTAGTTGTTGCAGCTGTTACTGTCATGTGGTTTTCTTCTGCTAACTGTTGTGATTCGGCCAATGCATCCATGTCAATGTTTGTGTTGGAAAATTCGTCCTCCAGAGTTAAGAAACTGTTGATCTGGGCATCACTTTGAAATACCTACCAATCCTTGACATTGTTGGGGACCGAAGGTCTATGTTTTATTTCAGCGGTGAAATGGTGATTTGGTTTAAAGGGAAGCTTACATGTGCTAGCAAAGATTGCTAGACTATGGGCGTGAATATTGTGATCTCGTGCAATTTTGGCCAGCTTAAATTCACTGAACGCGTTGAGTAATTCGGTGGAAGCAGCTCTGTAAGCTCTCATTCTACTATCATTAGCGACAAAGTTACCCTTTATTTGTTGTATAATCAAGTCCGAATCACCTAGGATGGAGACTGTAGTAGCTTCCAGGGTTTTGAGCAACTTTAGGCCTAAGAGAAGGGCTTCATACTCCGCCATATTGTTTGTACATCTGAAATTGAGTCTATAGGCATGGCCTTGTGCGTGATTATCATGAGTATTGTAAATCCATACTCCAGCCCCTGCTCCTAGCTTGTTAACTGAACCATCAAACTCCAAATACCATGTGACTTCTTGTTTCGGGTTTGTATTGAGAGTTTCAGTTGTTTGAGGACCAGGCAGACTAGTAATTTCTGTTTCGGGATTTTCTTCTTGTTGTGTGTTGGTTGCCTTAGCTGTTGAGACAATTTCATGGGTATTGGCAACTAATTCCTCATTGACGTTCGTTCCTTGCTCCAAAGATAACGGCTTATCATCAGTTGGAGGGCTGGTCTTATTATTGAATAAAATAAAAGAATCCATATCAGAATGGATTGAGTATATGGGAAACTTTTGGGGTTTTTCCTCACTACTTACCACATACTTCATTAATGTTTCTCTATATAGTCTCTTTGGTTGCCCAAAGACAGATATAGTGGCATAAGAGAGGTCGAGTTGGAGAGATCCTTGCAATTTTGCTCCCCACAATCTGGATAGAATCTTACCATACTTTGTAGGGATGTCGGCTACTACTACGTCCATTAAGATGGTCTTGTTGGGGAATTGGACTAGAGAGACACAAAGGTCTTTGATCAAGCCTAGACATTTGACCTGACTTGAATCAAAGGAATACAGATCTTTGTATGGCCTTGTGACATCGAGGTTCAACCTTTCCATCACAGCTTGGGCATAAGGTTATGTGAGGCACCTGAGTCAAACATAGCATTATGTAGTATTTTGTCATGTATGTGCAGGCTGACATAAAAAGGTGGAACAGGTCCATATGTTGTTTTTCTGTCAACTTCTGGACCGAACAGTAGTTCAGGGGTATCGTCTAAAACATTTACATCATCCCTTACTTCTGGTAATTGGAGCGACCTTTGAATTTGTTGTCTGTATACATCATGTTTGGCAAGTTCCGAGAGGGGAATGGAAACCTTGATTTTTCCAATCTCTGCTTCTAAACTAAAAGGATTTTCCAATGAGTTCTTGGCGTTGACCGTGGTGAATTTCTCTTTTTCAGGCATACTCTCTATGTTCTCTTTTTGAATGTCAGTGTCACGGTGTATGACCGTTTGTGGTATCTCTGTTTTGGGAAGATGTCTGGGAATGTTATTCAGAACTTCTTTTGGGGAGGAGGGAGGTAGAGGCTCATCAATAGGAGAGTGTGTGCCTGTTACATCCTCCACAGTAACCTGGTGAGGGTTTGGGACCAAGCTGTCAGCTGGTTGATTGTTGGTAATCTTTTCTTTACTCTTGTTGAGCTGTTTGCTATCTTTTGTTCTGCTAGGTGGGGGAACATCAATAGTCATTGTTCTTAATTTGTATTGCTTGTGTACCTCGTATATAGCGGTATCATATCCTTGTTTAAAGCAAAGGACTCTCCCGACTTGGTGTGAAATTGTTTTGCATCAAGGTATGGTCGGTCTTCTTCCGTGAGGAAGATTGGTGGTTCATTTTCTGAATCTATGAGGTTCATATGCGTTCCATCTGTGGGCTCAGCAGATGTAGATGCCTCCGCATAGTTTTCTTGAAAAGGAGGCCTAATATCATGGTCAGGACTGGCCCTCCCAATGCTCGTGTTTTGGGTTTTTCTGAAGTTATGGTTCCTTATGGCATTGGGCTGTTGAACCTCCCATGAATTTTTTCTCTCAACATTGTCCACTCTATCTCCCAGCCTGTGGATGCCATTGATGATAACATCTAGCTTCTGATCGAAGGTTGAGGGTTCTTCTTTGAAAGTGGTTCTTCTCTCAGTTCTAGTTCTGTTTCTTTTAGCAATAAGATTTGCTTCCACACTCACTGCAGCATCTTGCATTTCTGCAAGGCTTTGAGGGGCTCTTTCCCTTAATTGGTATGCCATCTCGGCATCAAAACCATCCGTTAATTTGTATAAAGCGAGGTCAGGTGGAGGTCTTAAATTTTATGGTATTGCATTGTAAACATTGTTAAATATGGCACAATAATCTAGAACAGCTTCCCCAAGTCCTCTTTTGATAGTATCATACTCGGACAGTATGTGCAGGGGGTCTTTCTTTTTCTCCCATCTGTTAATGAATGCCTGGTATAAGGCTTCAAGGTTTACTAAAGAATTGGGTGGAAGTGCCCTAAACCAGGTTCTGACATCACCGGTCAAACTTTGGACAAAAATCTTCATTCTTACACTCTCATCGTCAATCTCATAACTCTCGAAATAATCCTGCATTTTCTTTGTATGTTGTTGGGCAGTGCAGGAGGTTGCACCATCAAAATAGGTGATTTTTGATTGGTAGTCCTAAGACATAGCCCCGGGATTAGCAGGAAATTGTAAGGGTGCATATCTAGCCATGATGATGGGGATAAGCGGAACAACTAAAGCAACGGGGAGAACAGGAACAACCGGGGTAGAGGGAGTAGTTGTCGTAGTAGGAGTATGGGATGGAGGTGTAGAGGAGCTTCTTGGAGAAGGAGGTGATGAACCAGGGGAACTTGGGGTTGACCGAAATAAAATTTTGACAGGGGTTGGAACACTGCTTGGCAGAATTGTTTCAGGACTCGCAGCAGCTTGGTCTTCTTTTTGCTTTTGCTTTCTAATGATCTTAGGAATCAAATTCGGATTTTCAACAACAGCTGGGCTATTTGGATCAGGATTTGATCGTGTATTACGTGTGTGTTTCTTAGGAGCCAACTTCTAATCTATTTTTTGGGAAATTTTTTGAAATACACAACAACACAGGTCAACCGAGACTTTCATGGGTCGGTTTCTTCCTCTGTGGGGCTGCAGACTGGTTTAATGAATTTATCTGAGGAGGTCCCCAGTGGAGTCGCCATTATGTTATCACTCAGGTTGTCCCTAGGCTCCTATTTAGGGATATGGCCAAGGTAACCACAAACCAATCTTTGGATTGCAGGTTCTAGCCCACCTGCAATCAGAGAGGGCTCTCTCTTTATGATTCAACTTTGTTGATGATCTTAGGCTAGCTTTTGGCTCAGGGCTTTTTTGTTTGTGTTTGGATGGAAGGGAGAAATCTCAAGCAAAGAGGCAAGGTAAGGTGTGATAAGTTTCAAACCATTGGGCATGGAGTCATGGATTAATGCTTGTTGTTTCGTTTTCTTGGTCACAAGAGGATTAAGGAGCGGGATAGCCACACATGATACAATTATCAATCTACTGAAAGGATGGAATGATGATCAGAGATGAAAGGCAAAGGAGAATCATTTCATCATACTGAACAAGAGGAGAAATGGATGAATGATTATCTAGGAGAAGCTAAGAATTCCTAAACTCTCATTCATATGTGAAAGAAACAGAATAAACAAGATCAGTTAAGTATACATGTTCATAACTATTTCTAATGAAAACATGAAAAAATGCAGAAATTGAGCTTAAGGTGTAGTTAAACAAATCCTAAGCTATTCTTCTTTTTTGCAGATTAGATAGCGGAATGGTGGTAAACAAAACATGAAAATTAACAGAGTTGAGAAACACTTATTGAGTCAGGTAGAAGCACAGGAATTCCATAATCACTCCTCGGCCAATTAAACACATCAAACAGTTTCGAAATCCATGCCTTCAGCAGTCTTTGATTATAGAAAATATGACAGTTACAGTGCGGGTCTCTGCTTGAAGAAAATGTCGAGATAAAGATTAAGAAATTTCCTCGACTCACTCACCACCCCCCTTTAACCTATCTTTCAGGGTGGTATATATAAGTAAAATATCAGAAGTGATTTATTACAATTGACCTAAACAGGTCTACTGGAAAAGCTTTTCTAAAAACCTAAGTGTCGCTAGAATTAAATGCAGGTAAGTCTTTTGGGCTGCGCTAGAGGCAACTGAATCAAAAAGAGTGCAATGTGACCCTTGGAGGATTGATGCGGTACTGTTGGAATGACTATACTTCGGGATATGTAGTTCTGATCTGGTGTGAGTTCAATGTGCAATAATTTATGATTAGAGGGTTTTAAGTGGCTTCACCCTCTTTCTCTGACTTTGCTGGAAGGTATTAAATGTTCACCTGCTTTGGACCGTTGTTAAGATCTTTTGCTGATACTCTTTGCCGCTACATTGATGATCTCCGCTGCCTGCTGATACTCTTTGACATGCTTTTTCCCTGATGATTTGATCTGATACACTTTAATCTCTGTCACTGGTCCTTTCCTGTCTTTAAACCGGATTAATTTGGCAAAATCGGGCGATTTCGGGATTTTTCAGCACAAAACGGGCCAAGGAATCAAAAGATTCCCCGAAATGGCCTATTTCCCGTAGCGATGCGCGATTAGTGCTTCGCACTAATCGCGCATCGAAAACTGCCTCTGTATCTTGTTCCGGAGCTCCAAAGTGCAATTTTTCTTCGTGCGCAAATTTTCGGTTTCTTGGCTGCTGACGTCAGCATGACGTCAGCAGTACAGCGGGTGACGTCAGCAGTGGGTCCCTGGTACAGACGTGACATGGTGGGGTGCTCATACTTGTAGGCGATGCGATGAATTTTTCCAATGCGATCGCAATATCGCGTCGGCGGGGAACGGGAAGGTAGTTCAATTGGACATGCGACGCTTGCGACGACCGATCGCCGATATCGCAATATCGCATCAGCAGGGAACAGATGGGGCATAGCTTATATGGTGGGAACATTGCGATCTTGTGATGCGAGCTGGCGTTCTAGGATCTGCGGAGTGTTAGGGAAATCGGCAAGGGTCTATTGTGGTCGGAAGAAATGAGTAAGTGGGTCAGCAGGACGCTTGAGGCCTCGGAAGGGGTCTGATAATCTACAAGGGATTTTATACTTTCGAAGGAGTCCATCGTATTTAGAAGATGGTTTGAAGGGGCAACATGAGGGCTCTTGCTAAGTTTCAGATAAACTGAGCAATTCCCGGTGGTACTTATGGTTATTTTTCAACCAGGGGGAGAGATATTTACATAGGGGGATTATTTACATAGTTTTAGTACGGGGACAGGGAAAATATAAGGAGTTAAATAATAATGTCAGTGGTTAATATGGAGATGGTAAGAAAGCGCTAAGTTTCATAAATCTTAGGCTGTAATGGGGGAATAGAATCTTATAGAGGGGATATGGAATTTCTTTGAGTAAAGCAGATCTTCACCCAAGCTAATGATATGAAAATGGTGGAACTAAGAGGTATCAAGCAGATCTTGACCTCTTTTGGAGAAGTTAGTTAATGATTTGGGGGAGATGGAGAAAGGAAGTTAGTTATGCCTATTTTTGAGTCTTCACCTAGAATTGCCTGGTGATTGTGTCCTGAGTAGAGATGACACTTGAAAACCTGGAACTGATCAACGATCAGAATTCTGCAACCTCAACTACCTACCTAGCCTACTTACCTAACATTTTTTCTTCTTTTGGTTTGGGTGCACTTAGACTTGCAAACCCATCATTTCAATTTTTCTTTTTTATGCTTTCCTATCTACAAACTACCCTTATTTCATCCAGGGCCCAGATTAAGCAGTGGGCTCCTTTATTCTCTACCTATCTAAAGAATCTGCCAAGATTAAACTGTTTGGACAGATTTTCATTCTCTATATTCTAAAACAGGAAATTGAAACCTAGGGAGACCAAGATTAAGCTGTTTGGACCTCCCTTCAACTGAAAATTGTACAACACTGGAATAACTTCTCAATATTTGGAAGGAAGTTAGATGAAGTCTGAGTAACCTTCTTCGTTTGGAGACTATTAAGCAAATATGGAGCATTGCAGCATGCAAAGTATGACATATTTGGTCTGTGAAAATGTCAATCATGAAATATGAGTAACCTGCTGCAACAGGAGGCTAACAAGATCAACTTTAAAATAAATTTCAATGAACCTAACAACACTTTGGAACTTAACGCAACATATCTAGAGGTCTAGGCTAGAGACGTGTTCTGACGTCGTAAAAACTAGTAACTATCATTTTCATTGAAGGTTGGGTGATTCCTCCTCCTTGATACGACAAGTGCTAGCACGGACTTGTGCTCCCCGTACCGTTGCATATATATTGGGAGACCACAATAGGCTTATATCCTTTATCCATAGGAAGTTTATTCTGTTGCCTTATTGATTGTAATGCACTGAACACATCGTTCGGGAAGATTGACTGCCGTACATAAGTCCTTAGTAATTTCTCTTTAATTTATCACCAACGTGTATTTAGCAGTTTTGCAATTGGTTTGGTAATCCCTCTGTCTAGATTTTCCAAAGTAGTCACTTTCATTCCTTTTCGACTCTTTAAAAGAAAAGTTCCATCTGAGCACTTGTCACTTTAGGCTCATTAAAAATCGAAGGGGACTAGAGTCATCTTTAGCTTTTTATCGACTCTTAAAAACTGAAAAAGCAAAGTTGTGTCAAAGCGTCTTTAAAATTAATCGAATTCGGAATAACCCCCCTATTCCTTAGTTAATCTTAGGTTGAGACATATGGCGATGAATCCAGAGTCCACTAATCAAGGAATCCCTTTTGAGGGGAATCCTAGTCCTTTTTCCTCTTGGGAAATATTGGTGCTCCTTATATGGCCACATTTTCCCTTCCGGGAATTACCATTGGTCTGCCAGTATGGCTATTCTCAACCTCCGTGGTTCAAAATGTCGTGATTCCTCCACAATAGAATCGACCTCCAGTTGATACTGAAGTTGACCCTTCGCCTTCTTCTTTGTTTGTTTCTCCCTCCACTTCTTCCTCTTCGCTTGGTGAAAGTAGTGATGCTAATAACCAGGTGGTTGAGAAGAAGAAGAAAGGAAAGGAGAAGAAGAAGAAGCCAATTCAGCAGGGGGGCAACCAAGCAACCATTGCTTTGAATGCATCATCTGGTGAAAATCCACACATTAAACTTTCCAAAGTCAAAATTTCCATACGTAATTTGTGCAGGTGACCATTTTTCTCAAGACTATCCTTTCTTTCCTCGGATATTGAAAGAATGGTCTCCCCGTTCACAACATCCTGTGTCATCAACTTCTGGAGATCATGTTGGTAACACACCTTCAACTAGTGATAGTAAAGTTCATGGACAGAGGAGAAATGTTAGGTTTCCGTGTAGGTTATGTGAAGGGAACCATGCCCTTCACCTTTGTCCCTTTTTGGATGAAACCAAAAGAGTGTTGGATAACCGTCTTGCTTCACCACAGCAACTTCCATCTGGCTACAAGAAACTCTCCCCAAGTCCTTTACTAGTTGAAAACCTGACTAACTTAAATCAACCATCAGTCAAAACCACTCTCTCTGAAAGTGAAACTCATGAGTCTATACCCGACCAAGTCAACGGTCAAGGTGACAATTGACCCAAGTTCACCTTCAAATAATTGTACCCTTCCCGAAGAGAGTGAGAATGATACCGTTCAAATTCTTTTTGTTACTTCAGATACCGATGAACTTGGGGACAATCCACCTGTTCCATCTAGGCAAGAGGAAAACCCTCCAACTCTCGTAACTCAAGGGGTTAATTCTCCTGTTTTTCCGGTACCCCCTCCAAGTAGTCTAGTCACTTCCTTTGATTGGAATCGACTAGCAAGATACTGCCTTCCTTCTTATGTACCTTTCCAGATCATAGAACAAATTCGTAAAATGATTGTGTCTAGCACTATTATAGATGAAGGGGCATCAGTGAGTATCCTTTCCTCAACTACTTGGAAAGCGCTTGGTTCACCATTGCTTATGCCTGTTACACAGAATCTGTTAGGCTTTAACAAAAGAACCAGTGGACCATTAGGGATCCTTCCTAAGTTACTGATCACTTTGAGAAGGAAAACCGTTCATTTGAACATGATGATAGTCCTAGGACCGTTAGATTACAACTTACTTCTTGGGCATGACTATGTTTATAACATGGAATCTATTGTTTCAACACTCTTCTGAGTGATGCATTTCCCGCATGAAGGCAAGATTGTCACCATTGACTAGCTTTCATTTCCTAGTCCAAGCATAGCTCCAAGTCAATCATCATCCCTAAATGGTCCTTTTACATCAACGATATCACTTGAATCTTCATTCCATCCACCCGACCGCCATGAGTAGTCTGGTGAATGTAACAAAGCTTAGGGGCCATGCACCCTTGTCTATTCTGGATGTACCTATTTGCAAAGTTAAGTTTCCTTGTAGGTTATGTGATTGGTCTGACACACCATTCACCTTTGTCTACACTGGACGAAGCCAAGGAGGTGTTTTGTCTATACTGGACGAAACCGTCCTACCTAACCACAGTGATTTCCATCTGGTTACAGGAGACTCTCCTTTTCATCATGCTGGGGGCATGAAAACCATTTTTATTCCCATTTTTCAATTTCATTTTAATTTTTAGTTTTGTCGTTTCTAGCTTTTTAGTTTTGTCTTTTCTAGCTTTTTTGGTTTTGTCATTTCTTGTTTATGTAAAAATGAAACTAAAACCAAGCATATTTCCTCCATGGTTCAAACTTGTAAAAAAATGAACCCACCAAGCATAGTTCCCCCATGGTTCAAGCTTGTAAAAAAATGAACCCACCAAGCATAGTTCCCCCATGGTTCAAGCTTGTAAAAAAATGAGCCCACCAAGCATAGTTCCCCATCGTTCAAGCTTATAAAAAAATGAGCCCACCAAGCATAGTTCTCCCATGGTTCAAGCTTGTAAAAAAACTGAACCAACCAAGCATAGTTCCCCCATGGTTCAAGCTTGTCAAAAAATGAACCCACAAAGCATAGTTCCCCCATGGTTCAAGCTTCTAAAAAAAATGAACCCACCTTCAACCAAATAACCTTTGTGATTGCCATTCCATCAGCCTTTTGAGCCTTGGTTGTGTACCTCTCATCACCACCATCCCTTTGGCTGATCATACACTCTCACTTGGTTGTTTTACCCTTTTGAGGAACAATTGCGATGTGTGGTCTTATTAGTCGGCCTCTTTACAAAATTCACCATGTTTTGAGAAGTTCCAAAGTCACCAGGAACTAGTTGCTACCCAAGACACCACTCGTTCCTCAAAATCGAGTCTCCTTTAAACCCTTTTTAGACTCTTTAAATATGAAAATATTGTCAAGCAATTGGCCTTTCCAACTTGTTAAAGTGCTTGGAAATGTCATATCTCCTATATGATTTTAATCTTTTTTGGACCTAAGGGATTATCTCATGAAAAAGTTATAGCACTTGTCTTTTTCAGCTCATTAAAGTGATCGGAAAATTCATCCCTTTGGTATCATTTTATCCTTTTTCGGACCTAAGGGATTATTTTACGAAAAAGAACCTCTAGAGTTTCCTTTTCATCCCTTTTCAAACTCTCTAAACATGAAAAGGACCGAGTTATCCTTGTCATTAAACTCGTTAAAACAATAACGACAAACTTGTCCGTTCTAGACGAGACTGAGTTTCACTATTGCTAGACTCGTTAAAACATAGCGATAGGTTTGATCGAAGGGAAAATTATAGAACAAACATATGTTATCCTCCTCAAGCTTGAAAAAAATAAAGAGGTACTAGTCAGCAATGACTGGGGAAAAAGGGAAGAAAACTTGAAGAATTTATTGTAGCAGTTCGCTCTTAAACATGACACTTTCACTTCATCTTCGTGATTGAGTTGGGTTGGGTTATTCCGTTCACCGGTCATCTCACCATTGGTCTTTCACACCATCCATTTTTTGAGTTTAATGCTATCGATTCATCTCAGTGTCGCCGACATGTTCAAGAGAAGTCATTCAGTTGATAATTCACCATCCAATTAATGTCTCACCCACTGCAATACCTTCATCTTTCATGTGCGCCATTCCCGAACCTTGTGTCATTAGTCCATTTTCACCTCCAAAAATCATTTGCTTTGTTTTGTGTCATAGATGTGGGATACATTAAGGCCCTCCTACGACAAGTCACTTCTTTTCGACATCAGCTCATTATCCAAGAATTTGACTTAGAAACAACCCTTTTAGTGCTTTGAAGATTGCATACATCAATGGCAAGTTTCTCACTTCCGGCGACAGGTTGACATCAATGGCCTTCGACCAAAAGATATTGTGTGTTGTTCGACATCGGATCATATATTCACACCACATAAATTGTATTGTAGTACCTTGAGGATCATTAACATTATCGGTGATTCCTCTCATGTCTGTTAACATCTTACATTATTGGCTGGTAATCAGGCGATGTCTTTCCATGTTCAACTTCAGAACATCTCTTCACATGGATTGACATGTATATCGGGCGAAGACTGAACGAGTTTGAAGACCCCAGATCTATTTTCATCCATCTGAGCTGTG
Source organism: Pinus taeda (assembly GCA_000404065.3). Taxonomy (NCBI): domain Eukaryota; kingdom Viridiplantae; phylum Streptophyta; class Pinopsida; order Pinales; family Pinaceae; genus Pinus; species Pinus taeda. The sequence continues at coordinate 161,509 of APFE031582341.1, forward strand.
ATATATTCAGGGATATAAAAACATCAAATGTACAAAGGCGCTATACAGATGGTTATCCTAACCATGGATGATGACTCTACTTCTGAAGAATCACCAGTCTGCATCTACAAACGACTATCTGATCTATGTACATGAAATGAATTATAAAGTTGAGCATGGGAATGCCTACCTCAGCTAGATCATGAAAATTATATTATGATGATGTATTGTATTGTAACTTATATAGGTCACCTTCCAGTTCGAAACCTCGGATCCTCATGATAAAGCATTTCACCCGACATCAAGATTTACGACTTCATGCTTAAGGGGGCAACTGTTATAGACATATTTAGGCACATCAACCCCAAACTTATATGTCAATAAAATAGGGCTCATCAAACCCTAAAAGAGTTGTTTCATACCCTAAAAGAGCTTAGTCATCTGATTACATCATTCCCCAAAACTTCCACCTAAGAAACCGTCTAGAATTGGCCTAAATTGAACCATACTAACTACTCCATTGGCAAAGTGCGATGCATACTGAGTGTTACACTACCAGGGTGTGATGCATACTATTTAGACCTTCTATAGGTGTGATGGGTGAGGATGGACAAATGTCCGAGATAGTTTGCTAGGTGGTTGCTCATGGAATCTTCTAGAAACTTCTCCTATGCCACTTGCCTCTCTGAATTCGCCCAGGGATGAGTAAGAGATCCAAGAAATCTCCAAGTGGAACCAATTGTAACAAGTGGAATGACACTAATCAAAACCCCAAAGATGACTCACACCCTTGCACACATCTATAAATGGACCCCTCATCTAAGAGATCCACTGGCTAGAATATTGTGAATTGCAAGGAAGTGTTGATAGTTTGTATTTGAGGAAAGAGGATTGTATTGTTGGTGTGATCTTGCTATTTCATGAGGTGAAGATGGATTGAAGCTGGGAGGATGATGCTGGATCAGACAACTGGGTTGTAATTCTCCCTTCTATTTAATAAAGTTCTTCAATTTTTCTTCCATATGATTGTGCAATTGTGAATGTTATCATTTGTGAATGCTATCATCTATTCATTATATATCTGATTCTCTAATGTTTCTATTGTAATAGATCAAGATACTTTGACGGTTCTTTGTTACTGTGTTTTTGCAGGTAGTATCCAAGCGGGTGAAGTATGGGGAGGAGTTGCAAGCTTTGTCAAGGGGGAGAGAGATAAAGCAAGGGATTAAGTGAAAGTACTAGGTGGGTCCCACTATCTTTCTCTTATCTATTACACATAGAGGAAATCGTTGAATTGCTTTAAACTATTGTTTCTAGGGTAGCTGCCAAACCTAGAGGGCTAGTCATTTGACAAGACATAGGTTTCCTAGAAATAACTTCAACCTCTGATCCAGATCCCGGGGTGTCTTGTCAGGCTTCATCATGATCTCCTTGAATCCCACAATTGATTTTTCTTCAGACTTAGGCCTATTGAATTCCTTATTCAGCGCGGTCTGAATATTTGCTAATGAAGCCATCAGGTTATTAGTGCAGTGCTTAATGTACCACATCAGCGTGCGTTCCTGTAAGGCAGTGACAAGCATTGCTTTCTTCATTGGATCATCCATTATACCTTGATCTTCCCATACGGCCTTCACAAGAAACCAAAACTAGTCCAAGTCCTCATTTCCCGAACCCTTGAAAACAGGAAACTTTACTGCATTTGCCATATTAAATGGTGGCGGAGGTGGTGGCGGTGTCGGCAAAGGTGTATGTTGTGGAGGTGAATGTGGAGGTGGGGTGGGTGGATGGGGTATTTGCAGGAACCCTTGTCTTATTAACTAAACAACACTCTGCGGTGAAACCTATTTTGTTTCCTTGTCGTCACTGAGAGGAGGTTCGATCAACGGGCTATATTGAGGGCCTGTTCTCCCTCTATCTCTGAAGATCTTTCCACTTCACGTAGCTCAAACCATCAAGGTAACTACATAACCCGCTTTTCACACAAGAACATCTTAATCCAAGTATTTAATGACCTTAAATACTTACCTCACGATCCCTTGAAGAAGTGGCACTCTGCTTTGCTATAACTAACTGAGGTATCAACCATGAACTCTGTCACGAATCCTCATATGATATGATCAAGCCAGTGATCGAAAATGTGTACGATCATATCTTCAAAGGCTTCCAATCTCCGCACTAACTTCGGGGTCCACACTATTAGACTGTCAAGCCTCCACCTTCCTTGGCTGCCTGCCAATTTAGTGATCCACTCGTATAATTCAACTGGGAAGGAACAGAAGAAGATTTCATGTATCTCTGTGTACAAATATCTGTCTAAACATTTTTCTTTTTTCAATCACGGATTTATATTTTCTTGCATCGCAAATTCATGTATCTTCCTATCCAACCAATCTTCAATTTCCTTCTTAGTCGAATTCCAGTGATGCTACATCACACATCTCTTTATGCAGATCTTGGTCCCAGAAATGTAACCATTTTTTGGCTTAGTGGGCCTTAACCTAGGTTCAGCATTAGTTTAGCCAAACAAATCCCTACACTACTAGCCCTTTCATCATCAACCCGCAAAGCGCGGACTGAATTCTCACCCGAAGGAGTATGGGGGGTGCTGGAACCAAGTTTCCGTACCCAGAGATGGTAGTGATGTCGTTTTATGCCCTAACTCTGTGTTTGCGTAGATCGATAAGGATTTTAGGGCTTATTGATATACTTCTCTTACTCAGCCTCTAAACCTTCGCAAAGGTCTATGACTATCGTTCGCGAACCCTAACGAGGTGAATCAACTACTTACGTGCTTCTATAATTACTCTTACTTCCATATTTACCCAGATCAGCCTAAGTATCTGATAAATTCAATATGCATTAATCGGTTCTTCACGTAAATAGATATTATTACTTGCATACATATAACAATGTGAAACATATAGATTCACGCATCAATACAACATTAAATCATGAAACCATTATTCAGCATAACATAATTGCATTTATTCATACAAAAGTAAATAGATCAAACACAGATATTTCCAGAGTAATCTTCTTTATTAGTACTTAAAATCTTTCAACAAACTCTAAATACCTTGCGCACTCAGCTGCAGGGTTCCGCGCAGTTAGCTACAGACTTCTACCTTAGGCCTCTATGCACACAGCTACAGAGCCTTTCTTATACTTCTAAAACTCCACGATCTTATCTCTTACTAACCCATTACATTCATCATCATCCAACTTCAAAAATTTCTTTAGACTCTTCTAAGACTCTCCTTTTTATACAATCACATGGTCTGTGGACCATGGGTAGATCTTCTAAAGCCGACACAACTTACATAAAAGAAGGTTGGAAACCCTTTTTGACACTTTACATCTACGCACTCTGTGACCACAAATTATGGAGACTTTACACTTTACATTAAAAAACTTGGGCTTTCTACCCCAAACCTTGGGATTTTAACCCCAAAATCAACCCTAGGGGACCCTGTCCCAACACCAATTGTTCTTCTGCTTCCTGCAAAGTGTTCTATATCCATTCTTCTTGATTAGCATATTGTTATATTTTTGGCCTTGGTGTATGTCGATATGGAGTACTTTCCTACTCAACTCTCAGCTTAGAAATTACTCATAAGGGGTCATAGGACCATGTGAAACTGGGCTTGAACTTCATCTATTTCAGAACTACTTCCAGTTCCTTTGCAACTGCTATAATGTTCACAATGTATGGGCCTACTTGTTATTTCATATTGAACTATGATTTCTTCTTTTTGGACACAAAATGTAGTTCATCCACATTCAACATTTTTCTGGCATACTCCAAATCAAATATCCTCACTGGAACAAAAACTAGTAGTCTATAAGGAGGGAGCTCACAACCATAAATATTGATCTTTGTGTAGTTCTAGTATAAATACTAGTCTCCAACCTTAGACTATTTTGAGAGATGTAGGAACTTCTTGATTTCTGGATATATCATTGGTATAATATCACTACATAACAGACACAAAGAAGTCTGAAGAAACTAATCCACAAAGTTTGTATAGGTATACTCCTCTGAATTCCTTCTAACCAATGAAGTCAACTGGATAACTGACAAAGGGTTACCCTGCTCATCCATCTTCTGCATCTATAATTTGAATTTATCTGCCTAATAATATAACATAATATTCACTAACACTCACTAATATTTAAACACTCCTTCAGCTTTTAATTTCATAAACTAATCATGATGGCATCAGACAAGTATTGACTGTAATTAAACAAAATTGAAGTCTTTTTTCCAACTAAGAAAACTAACAAGAATCCCAAGACTAATTCATCAACCCACTGGTCTGTATAATAACCAAGTAATTGATTCACCATGGAAATTACCTATTTTGACATCTCTGGGAAAATGGAAACAGGGTATGGGGGGTTTGTTCTAGGTAATTCAACATTTTGAAGGAGAAAACATTCAAATATATGGGCTCTATGGGGAAATGTAATATTTTTGTACAACTCCATTAATAATTCAGTGGAAAATGGGTACATGGAGGCTTGAGGATTAATTTGCAAGGCTTGGAAAATTCTCTCAAAAGAAATGGAGAAGTCGATTTCGTCATTCTTGGCAATGACTGCTTTCTTACTAGGAAGGTATCTGAGGTGACACTAGGTGGAAAATTCAGGGAAGAATAGGTTTGAGGGAAAATCAATTAAGGGAGAAAGGACTCCCATATGCTCAAATCATCACTCTAGTCAAGGAATTTCTTCTTTGCCCAATTGTGAAGTTTGTATAGGTTGAACTCACGGTCATACTCAATAATCTTGAATTGGGTGTCGATCAAGGGAGTTTTGTCAAGCTCTAGGACAGTGGGAATCATTGGATGTAATTCAATCATCTTTCCTTTACCCTTTTTCTTTGACATTTTGAATTGAAGATTAGAAGGAGAGAATAGGTCACCAAAGTGGTAAATTGTTTGAATTCTACAAAACAATTGTTGACAGACAGCGCCTGATCATTGTAAATTTGCTTAATAACAACCTACACAAACTGTAAAACTATGAAAGGGAAGAAATTTAGGCTCTAGGGGTTGTTTTATAATGGAAATAGTGGGGTATTGTAATGGAACAGTTACCGTCCAGGCGTGGGGAGCCATTAATTTAGAAAATGATCAATTTCGCAAAAGAAATTAAATACGCAACGTTCAATTGGTTGGAAGGTGATTTGATTGTCACAACAGTCAGATGATGTGGAAAAGGGGATGAGGTGGAGGTGTGAGATGGAGGGCATAAGGTAGGATAAGTGACATGGGGAGGTGATAGGTATAAGCGACAGGCAGAAATGTGGAGGAGATGGTGTTGAGTTGGGGGATGTGAGAGTTAATTGTTTTCGAGAGGGGACCCCATGAAAAGGTTGTGGAAATGAGATGTTGCCTCAAGAATTTTGGGTGCAAATATACTTTTGGGAACACCCCCCCCCCCTTGGTTAATCATCGAGAGTGCGGAAGGGTCTGAAATCCTCTTCCCACCATTGATCCGGGCAGGAGCCATCTCCATCTTTGTTTGGCACGTGATGTTTATTTTCAAAAAGACAAACGGTCTTGTCATATCATACATTAATATAAAATATAACCAAAGTTTATGAAAAATACATACAAATCAAACTTTATAATAAATTTGAAAGTGACATTTTTACTGCCTCCCTGTAGGGGCTTTTATTTGTTCTTTTTCAATCTTTGTATTCTTTTATTTTCACACATATTTTTATCTTATCCCCTTTTTCTTTTCTTTTTCTTTTCTATTTTTATGTTTTTCTTTCTCTTTCTTTTTCTTTTTCTTTTTCTTTTTCTTTTTCTTTTTCTTTTCATTTTTTGTTTCCTTTGACCTAAACAAAAATGAAATGAAAAATATTTTTTTTACAATATCCTAGTGGGATGAAAACTTATTCAAAACATAAGAATCCTATATTTATAGGACCCTAACATTGTCTCCAATGGGGATGACATCCTCCATGTGAGGTGTCAAGAACACCATAGATCAGTAGCCTTCTTCATTGGGAAAATATTTTCATCATCAAAACTGAGACTAACCTCTGTAAACTGAAAAATCATAGATATAGTAGTGACTCATCTGAAACTTAGGGCCTTCACTCCAGACTTTAATTCTTGATGACAACGACCCACACTTGTAGTATTTGATATAGTAAAATGATATATATAATGATGTTTTTATTACCAATGGAAATTAAGTTAAGTGATGCTTGAGCAACCTGCCATTAACAGGTCCTCCTGATAGTGTTTCTCTAGTTAGATCCTACAATAAAAATGCATGAGTTCCATGAACATCTGTAATTCTATAAGTGCCATTTTTTCCACAAACTGTCAAACTTCCCACGTTTACCTTTCTCTTCATTCATGGCATCCCACTTTAAAATAATGTCATTCAACTGAAAATCATCTGCTTTCACTCTCCTGTCATGAATTCTATTGATCTTATCTTGAATCACCTGTGTAATGTTGTAGACTTCTCCTCTAGTCTGTTGCAAAAGTATTAATTGATTTATTCTTATTTAGGCATCATTTGGTTCTGCTTCCTCTTCCTACAACAATTTTAGTATTGGAATTCCAAGGGAAGCGGAAAAAACTACATCTATTCCATAAACCAATTGGAAAGGGGACATTCTGATTGACTTTTTGGTACTTATCCTATCATCCCATAGAGAATTTATCAATTTCTTATGCTGGGATTTCTTGTTTTCTTGCAGTAGTTTCTTTATGATGTTGACCAATGACTTGTTAGAATATTATGGGTTCTAACCCATTTCCATGAGGATAATAGGCATTAGAATGTACTAATACTATATTATACTTGTTACAAAAATCAATCATCCTTTTTTATTAAAAAGCAGCAGCATTATCTGAAATAATTTTGTGGGGACAACCAAACCTAGAAAGAATATGACCTCAATGAATTGTATGATTACAAAACATGTAGCTTATCTAGTTGGAACTGCTTCTATCCATTTGGTGAAGTAATGTGTTGTTGTTAGGATCCACTTATGTTGAGCTGAAGAACTTGGATGAATTATCCTTTGAAATCTAAACCCCATTGCTAGAAAGGCACCTCCACTGAGATAGATTTCAAAGGTAGAGGTAAGAGTTTTCTCTTTCCTTCAAAAATATGACATTGATAACAAGTTGAAACCTTTTTATGAATGTCAAAAAACAAGGTAGGCTAGTAAAAACTAGCTCTCAAGATTTTGTTTGTTGAGACTTTCTAATAAAAATGTCCTCCACAGTCACATTGATGAAATTCTTCCATGAATTTATTTGCTTCATCCTTCAATAAACAATTTAGCAAAATACCTCTAGCATCCTTCCAATACAAAGCTTGATTTAAAATGAAAAACTTAACTTTCAGTTTGAGAAACCTTGCCTTAGTTTTTTTCAAACCAAGGGGAGCTTGTAAATTCCACAAAATGTACACAATCTTTGGATACTAGGGATAAATAAGAAAATGCTCTGATACCTATGGAGTCTCCATATCTTCTTGTTCATCAAGAACAGCTAAAAAATTTATGTCTAGTGCATGAAAATTTGACTTAGCAATCAGTTAGGCTATTCCTTGGCCTTTGATAAGTTTTGTGGGCTTTATCTCAATGTCATACTCCAAAATCACTATTATCCATTTGCCCCTTTTTCCATCTGGATCATCTCGAGTGAGGATATCCTTTACCACTGCACTTGGAACAAAAGCAATTATGTGGGAATGTAATACATACACTCTAAAACCTTTCAAGGCCTTTACTAAAGAAAAAGTTATTTTTCCATGATATTATACTTCAAGGAGACATCTCTTAAAGTTCTACTAAAAAATTCTATAGGTTTTCCATGTCCCTCCTTGTTTTTCTCTAACAATACTGCTACAATAGTATGTTTTGATGCAAAGGAAAAAATCATGAAATATTTGGTGTAATCAAAGCTAATCAAAATAGGAGCACATGTTAAAGCTACCTTACCTCACTAGAATATATTTTAGTTACAACATTCCATTTTATCTCAATGTATTTTTTTAACATGTTGGTGATTGCCCTTAAGATTTCAACTAGATTTGAGATGAATCTTCTCAAAAACTTTATCCTGCCAATGAAAGAATGAACTTATTTTTTGTCCCTAGGGGGATCAATCTTCATTATTTCTTCAATTCTATTGGGGTCTATTCTGATACCATCCTTTGACATAATGTGACCAAGTAACCTACCTTCCTCCAATCTAAACAAAGACTTTCTGGGGTTTAGGGAAATACCAAATTTCCCGCATTTCTTAAAAACTATCTTCAAGTGAAACAAGTGATATTCACATGTTTTAGAGAATATAATGATGTCATCTAGATTAATTAAAATAGACATGTCCTTCTCATCTATGAAAGAAATATCCATTTCTCTTTGGAAAGTGGCTACTGCATTCATAATGCCAAATGGCATCTTCACATACATAAAGGTTCCCCATGGTGTTGTGAAAGTCATTTTATTCTGGTCATGTGGATGTACTAGAATTTCGTTATATCCTAAAGATCCATCAAGAAAATAAATTATGTTGGATCTAACTACCATTTGTAAAACATGATCCATATTTGGTAAAGGGTAATTGAATTTGAGGAAAAATTTGTTTAGGTTCCTGAAATCCACACATAATTTGATTTCCCCTATCTTTATCCTTACTGGTACTAGATTTAATATCCATTTGGAAAACTTATAAGGCCATATGATTTTGGCATCAAAAAAATTTCTAACCTCTTTTTCTATTAAGTGTAACATAACTAGATTCACCCTCCTTAATTTCTTCTTAAAAGGATTTTGGTCCTCTTTGATGGGAATGGTATGTTGTATAATGTTGGTATCATGTGCCTTTAGATCTTCATATCCCCAAGAAAACACATCAGAATATTCTTTCAATAAATCAATGTACTTATGTTTTTCTTTAGGAGTTAAATACTTAGGCATATTTACAATCGTTGGATTACTCTCTGTACCTATATTATAGTCTTCAAATTTGACTCCTACAGGTTCTATCTTGGGCTTTTTGGCAACACCATTCTAATGGCACGAAACCCCTTCATAACACATTATATTTCAGTTGTAGGACCTCAAGTTCTTCTGGATTTTCGTTGATCCAGTTCAACATTGTTTCATAGATATCTTTATCTAGATCATCATCTGTATCAATATGTACATTATCAAACTATTCTTTTAATTGCAAAAAAAAATCTACCTTTTTATCACTACCAAAAGCGTACCAATATCTAATATTATCTAGGATAGTTGGGCTATGATTCACTTTAATTTCATATTTTCTATTGGGATGAAAAGGAATCTTACAAGTTCTAGCTGAAGTAGCCAATGCATAAGCTAGAATATTTTGACCCCTAAGAATCAGAGAAAACTAATACTCTGGAAAACATTGTAGAAAGTCCAAGACAACATTTTTGTAGGCCCTTAACCTAGGGTAGTTGGCTAAGTAATCATCTTTGATCTGATTAATGATGAGTTCTTAATCACCATGTACATAAATCCTTTTATCTCCTAACCTCTTCAAAAGTTGTAGTCCTAGAATAAGTGCTTCATACTTAGCTATATTATTGGTGCATTGAAAATTTAGCCTGTAAGAATACCCCTTTACTATGTTTGTTTTTTAGTTCAAGCCCCAAATACCTACTCTTGCACCTTCTTTACTAATGGCCCCATCAAAATCCATATTGATCCAGAGGGCTTCATCCTCTTCATCCTGTGTTCCACCATTTGATTTCTCATCTCCTAATTTTCTTGATGCACTTTCCAAATATGTCACTTCTTCTTCTACACATATATCATTGTATAGGATTAAAGAATCCATATCTGAATGCACTAAATAAAGTGGATCGTTATTAGGTTTCTCTTGGCTGCTTACCATATATTTCATTAATTCTTCCCTATAAAACCTCCTATATTGACCAAAGACGGGAGTAGTTGCATAAGTCATGTCCATTTGCATGGTACCTTGTAACTTCCCCCCCAAGATCTTGACAATAACATTCCATATTTGGGAGGTATATCAGCCACTGCAATATCCATAACCACACTCTTGGCTGGGATTTGGGCCAGAGTCACACATAAACCCTTAACGAGACCTAAGCATCTTACTTTTCTAGAATCGAAAGAGTAAAAGTATTTATAGGGTCTTGTTATATCTAATCCTAGATTTTCCATAATGACTTTAGGCATGAGATTGTGAGAAGCACTAGAATCAAGCATGGAATTGTGCAAAATATAGTCATGAATGTTCAAAATGACATAGAAAGGTGGCACATTTCCATCCTGTGACTTCCCTTCAACTTCAGGTCCAAGTAATCATTCAAGTTGATCATTAGTTAAGTTAATTGTTTATGTTCCCTCTCCTATTCTTAGTGTCTTCATGACTTGAGTTCAATAAACATTCTTGTTAATCAATTATGTTAAAGGAATAGAAATTTTGACCTTGGATAATTAATTTTCAATACTAAAAGAAGCTTAAGATTTATCTACTTCTTTGATACTTACATCTTGTTTTTGACAAAACCTACTTTTGAGAGTCATCCTTTTTCTGGCTAGTGGAAGGTGCATCACTCTGAATCTTCTTGGGAGGGTTTGCAGAAGTCTTCTTGCTCCTCAAATTGCACTGTTTATGTACCTCCATAATATCATTTTGGTATCTCTTTTTATAATCATCAGTCTCTGCGGGTATGACTTCTGGTTGTGATAACAAAAATAGATCTTGCTACTCCTTAGTTAAGAAAATATTGCTATTTTCTCCTTCCCCAAAAATATTAATATGATTCTCCTCAAGGTCATCTGCTATTTCAGTTTCTTCATCAGCATAATTCCCCTAGAATGGGGGTCTGATTTGTTTTTGATCAATTGGGGCTCTTTGATCTCTTTGTCTAACCTGGGGAGGGTTCCTCCTAAAGTTAGGATTCCTGATATGTGGACCTCCATGAGGTTCTCTTGGTGGAGCTTTGTCAGTCAAACTCATTATTTCCATCATCCTTTCCATTTTCTTAACTAAGGTGTCTATCTTAACATCAGATGATGAAGAAGAAGCTTCTCCTTTAATAGTAACTCTTCTCTTAGCCTTTAAATTTCTCTCTTAGCCAACAAATTTACTTCCACGCTAACAATATTTCTTTGAATTTCTTCTAGGGTAGCATGATTTATCTCCCTCAATTGATAAGACATATCTAAATCAAAACCATCTGGAAATTTGATCAAGGATAGCCCTGGTGGAGGTTGTATTATTGTTGGAATAGGATTGTAAACATTGTTGAATCTAGTGCAGTAATATTGAATTGTTTCACTAGGATATCTCCTTATACTCATATTCTACCAGTATTTTAAGAGGATTATTTTTAACTTCCCAAGTTGTGATAAAACTTTGGTGAAATTGTGGGAGATCTGCAATACTACCTTCTAGAAATGCCCTGAACCATTTCTTAACTTCTCGTGTCAAAATTTGTGAAAAGAGCCTCATTTTCACATCATCATCGTCAACTTCTTGTAAATATGAATATTCATTTATTTTGTCTATGTACTTTTGTGGTGTGATTAGCCTAGTGCTATCAAATTGAGGCATACAGTTCTGATGTTCCTATGGCATGGCATGAAGTTGTGCTGGTAAAATAAGAGGGGCATAACGAGTTGCCATGACTAGTAAATGGGAAGAAGATGAAAATGCAGTTGATGTGGATGTCAAGGGCAGTAAAGAAGATGAAATTATGACCTATTGAGTTGGTATAGAAGGAATATGGATGGTAGATGAAATAGGAACATTGGTGGAAGATGAAATTACAGAAGGGGTCAAAGATGAAGTAGAGGGTAAAACAACAGAAGGCTTTTTTTCTAAAGATTCTTCAGCAGTTTTGTTTAATTTAGACACCAAGTCTTCAATCTTTTCAAACTGTTGTAGAAGGACTTTATCAGATTTTGAAATAACAAGTTTTTGTACTGAGATGTAAGATCTCAATTTAGACTCATCAACAACTATTTCAGGGACAAAGCTTTCTTATTTGGTTCTGAAAAGGGTTTGCTTAAACTGTAAATCAAACTCAAGATCCTCAGGTGTTATCAAGCTTTCTAGAAGGGAGTTAACTATTTGCAAAGGATTGTTGCTAGCTTGACTTTTTGTGAAAATCTTCTTTTTAATCAGCTTCTCAGGGTTGTTTACAATTTTGGGTGGGTTCGAATTTGGATAAGACCTGGTGTGAATCCTCTTAGGAGCTAGATATTCAAATAGGTTATTAACAACAAGATATATACACAAATTTTAGGTTTAAATTCAACCTAAACAGTTTCTATTTCTTTGTCACCCGCAGGAAATAGTTTTCAAGCTCTAAAATCAATATTACTAGGCAAATATTTTGTTTTTTAAGATCATTCCCTAGTATGGTCACCAGAATGTTATCACTCCGTAATTTCCATAGGTTGAGAAGAGAAACATAGATCCAACCACAAAACCAATTTGAATGCTCGAATCTATCCCTTCTAGCTTCAAAGAGGGATCTCTCTATCTAATTTAGATTTCTATTTAAAATATTAGGCTAGTTTTGAAAGTTTGAGGTGGGTTTTTTCAAAGGCTTGGTTGAAAAATGAACAAAAACTCCATTGGGAATGGAGTCATGAAACTTTAGGTAATTAATCAAAAAATGACTAAGCAACTTTAACAGGATAGGATAGGGAAACTTTTGGATCTTATAAAGTGTCTCTGGAGTGAAAAATATGATTATGATTTAAGTTCAATTAAATATAGAGCATACTGAGATGAATTCTATATTTAACATCAAACAGAAAACATCGATATTGTTTACAAGCTAGAGTAGAGTACACTTAAGAAAAATTGGCCCTTAATCTTATTGAAACAATAAAGAGAGAAAACATATGGAAAACTGAGAAAGGAAACAATTTCACATAAGTACATCACCAATTGCTTAACACGTTAATCCTAGAAAAAAACTCTCTGTATTACTATAAATTGATCCCTTTCAGTACAATGCATAGCTTACATAAATATACAGCCTTTATTCATGCAAGTTCCAACCCTTGTTTAGTCTTATTACAATGTATTTATAGACTTTCAGCTAAACTAATCTCAGATTTCAAAAAGGAATTCATTACAAAATGATATTCTAACAAAATTACATATTTTTCTAAAATAAAACTAAAATTAGAAGCCTTGAATAAATTATGCAGTCTGTTGAAAATTTAAAGGAAATATGTTGCTGACTCTGCCCCTTTTCCATCTCCTCGCTTCTGTTTTTGTGCCAAAAATGTAGGTCTTATGTTTATGCTTTCTTGACCATCTCCAATAATTGGTCCCACATTTATTCACCTGGAATTGAAAAATTCACCATGTTTCTAAACCATTCATCCACCTCGGTGTAAGTTTAAAAAGTTGGCTTATTTACAAATAAATGATGAATTTCATGTTGTATGTTCAAATCAAAATCTAGGCCTTCTAGAAAAGCTTCTCCACTAATGGTTCCTTTTGCCTTTGCAAACTTTGATACATTTATAGCTATATTGCACAATTGGTATTCATAATTCTCCAATGGAATCAATTTTCCACTAGAGTTTATGAGGGTGGGAAGTCCTTTCTCCTGCAACAAGGAAAACTTTATGTTGAATCTTTTAACCTGTAGCTCCAACTCTTTATACATGTTCTCTAATTGCACCATCAAATTATTTTTAGTTAAAACGCTTTTGAATTCCATCACTGTCTCTCTTATGTCTTAGATGTTGAGCTCTTCAAGTTCTTCTTTGGTTTTAGAGTTCAGCACCCTGATGATCTTTTGTGCTTCTTTTGGCCTATGCTCAATGTCTACTTTAGTTTACTCTACTACTGCTCTATCTCTCTACAACAACTCTTCCTGTTCAAAAATGATTTGAATAGAAGGACACAAGTCTATAACATTGGCATTGATGTTATGCCAATGTTGTGTTTTGCCTCTACCAACGTTTGAATGATTATGGACTGATCTTCATACTTCTAAATTTGTTGCATGAGTTTGAAATTATTTTGTATTTCATCCAAGTATGCATTGTCTACCTTTATCTTATTTTCCTCCATCTTAGTGAGGGTTGTTGACAATTTCTCTACTTCTTTGTTTGTCAATGATAATTCCCCCAAAGATTGAGTTATCTTCCCTGAAGAATTTGAAACTAATATCTGTGTTGTAGACTAGGTTATCGTCCCTACTATTGATGATCCTATTGATGTCCCTATTGTTTTCCCTGTTGATGATGTTCCAACTTCCTCCCAATGCTCTTTTTCTTTGAGCAATGCCTCCATGTCTTGCTCTATTTTCTGTATTTGAGCATTCTACTCCACTACTAATGTAAACAACTTCTCTTTCTCTATTTAGTTTGAGTATGTTTAGTAGTTGAGAATTTGAGATATTTTCTAAGAGCTTGGATGTATGCATTCTTGCTTCTAATCACCTCTTTTGTTACCTCAACATCACTAGGATCATATCCTAGTTTAATAACCAATTTTTTCAATGTTTTGATTCTAGTGTCTTTATCCATAGAGGACATTCTCTCTATATTAAGCTGTGAGTGCATGTTGTTCAGTGAAACTTGCAACTTAGAGGTAGCCATGGTACACCTAGTTAGAGTTGAATAAATCATCTCACCTTCTTGCTTATGCAAATCAATTTGATCGATTACATGAACATTTTTATTATCAACTGAGAATATTGCGGCCTTATAATCTTAAACACCTCTGGGGGCTACAACCTTGGGCTCCAAAAAGGCCATTTGGAACTGCCCTTTCTCAAAATCAAAATCCGACAATAACTTGTGCTAGGTGGTGACAGTTTGTTTCCAGAATTATGAGTATCTTGAAGCTTTGAGAGCTTCATTCTTCAACTTAATCTCCTTGTACCTTGTGAACATACTTAGTTGTGGTGGAGCCTCAGAATTCGAATAGATATGAGATCCAGTGGTCTCTTCTACATAAGGGAGAGAGGTGGTAGGAGTTCATGTCAAAACCAAAGTAGTCGCTCCTGTGCATCCCCTTCCTCTAAAGATTCTTCTTGAATTTTGATTAATTGAGTATTTTCTCTACTATCAGTCTTGGTTGCAGCCTATGGATCTTTCTTCCTTCTCTTGAAATACATTTGTGTTTAGTTTCTTTGTCTTTAGATATCGGAGCCTATAATTAAGAATGACTAACCAATTGTTCTTCTCCTTCCTACAAAGTGTTCTTTGTCCATTATTCTTGATTAGCATATTGTTATATTTATGGCCTTGGTGTATGTGGATATGGAGTACTTTTCTTCTCAACTCTTAACTTAGAAATTACTCCCAAGGGGTCATAGGACCATGTGAAAATGGGCTTCAACTTCATCTGTTTCAGAACAACTTCCACCTCCTTTGCTGCTACTCTAGTGTTCACAATGTATGGGCCTACTTGTTCTTTCAACTTGACTTGTGATTTCATCTTGTTGGACACAAAATGTAGTTCATCTATATTCAGCATTTGTCTGGCATACTCTAAATAAAATATCCTCACTGGCACAAAAATGGGTAGTCTATAAGGAGGGAGCTCACAACCATAAACCCTGATCTTTGTGTAGTTCTAGTATAAATATCGGTCTCCAACCCTAGATTATTTTGAGAGATGTAGGACATTCTTAGTTTTTGGAGATATACTTGGTATAATGTCACTTCATAACAAAAACAAAGAAGTGTGAAGAAAATAGTCCACAAAGTCTCTATAGGTATACTCCTCTGAATTCCTTTTGATCATTGAAGTCCAATGGATAACTGAAAAAGGGTTACCCTGCTCATCCATCTTCTACATCTGAAATTTGAATCTATCTCCCTGATGATATAACATAAGATACACTAACACTTACTCATATTTAAACACTCCTTCAGCTTTGAATTTCATAAACTGCTCATGAATGGCATCAGACAAAAATTGATTGTAACTAAACAAAACTAAAGGCTTATGTCACACTAATAAAACTGACAAAAATCCTAAAACTGCTTCATCAACCCACCGGTCTGTATAATAACCAAGTAATTGAGTCACCATTGAAATTACCTATTTTGACATCTTTGGGAAAATGGAAACAGGGTATGGGGGGTTTATTATGGGTAATTCAACATTTTCAAGGAGAAAACACTCAAATATATGGGCTCTCTATGGAAATGTAAGTTTTTTGTACAACTCCATTAATGTGTACATGGAAATTGGGTGCAGGGAAGCTTGAGGGTTAATTTGCAAGGCTTGGTAAATTCTCTCAGGAGAAATGGAGAAGATGATTTCATCATTCTTGGCAATGACTACTTTCTTACTAGGAAGGTATATGAGGTGACACCAGGTAGAAAATTCAAGGAATAAATGGGTTTGAGGGAAAATGAATTCAGGGAGAAAGGACTCCCATATGCTCAAATAAACGCTCTAGTCAAGGAATTTCTACTTTGCCCAATTGTATAGTTCGTATAGGTCGAACTCACAATCAGTCTCAACAATCTTGAATTGGGTATCGATCAGGGTAATTTTGTCAAGATCTAGGACAGGGAGAATCATTGGGTCTGCTTCAATCATATTTCCTCTACCCATATGCATTAACATTATGAATAGAAGATGAGCGGGAGAGAATAGGTCACCAGAGTGCTAAATTGATCGAATTCTGCGGAGAAATTGTTAACAAACAGCGCTTGATCACTATAAATTTGCTCGATAACAACCTACATAGGCTGTAAAACTATGAAAGGGAATAAATGCAAGCTCTAGGGGTAGTTCTATAATGTAAATCGTGGGGGAATGTAATGGAATAGTTATCATTCAGGCGCAGGGATCCATTAATTTAGAAAACGATCAATTTAGCTAGAGAAATTAAATACACAATGTTCAATTGGTTGGTAGGTGATTTGCATGTCGCAACGGTCGAATGACATGGAAGGCTGATGAAGTGGTAAAGTGGATGAGGTGGAGGTGTGAGATGGAGGGTGGAAGGGAGGACAAGTGGCATGGGTGGATAGGTGGAGGTGACAGGCGGAAGCAACGAGTGGAAGTGTGAAGGAGATGGCGATTTTTAGGGGGGGTGTTCGAGTGGTAAGTGGTTTCGGGAGGGGACCCCCAAAAAGGGTGTGGAACTAACACGTCGCCTCAAGTGGATTGGGTGCAAATAGTTTTTTGAGACCCCCCCCCCCCTCCTTTAGCCGTCGAGAGTGCGGGGGGTCGAAAATCCTCCTCCCATCATTGATTCGAGCGAGAGCAATTCCCATCGTTGATTGGTGCACGATGTTTATTCTCAAAATGAAAAACGGTATTGTCATATCATACGGTAATACAAAATATAACAAATTTTATGAAAAATACATACAAATCAAACTTTATAATAAATTTGAAAGCGAAATTTTGACTGGCTCGCTGTCGGGGCTTTTATTTTTATTATTTTATTTTTAATCTTTTTATTCTTTATTTTCACACATTTTTTATTTATCCCCCTTTTATTTTATTTTTTCTTTTTCTATTTTTTTTCTCTTTTTGTTTTCTCTTTTTCTGTTTCTTTTCCTTTTTGTCTCTTTTCTTTTTATTTTTTATTTCTTTTGAGCTAAACAAACTTGAAATGAAAAATATTTTTTTTACATATCCCAGTGGGATGAAAACTTATTCAAGACACAAGACTCCTATATTTATAGGACCCTAATAGAATGTACATGAGAAAGGATCAACATGTGTTCCTTAATCCAATGATCAATGTTGATCTGTGGTTTTCATTGATATCGGCACAAGTAGCACCAGGGGCTACCCCGATCTTGCATGGACATTTTGACTTGTCAACTCATCCTATTTTGAGTCAAGGATCTTCTAGATGTATTCTACTCACTGAGATGTTTCCATTGATATATGGTACACCACGTGGTTCTTCACGCTTTGAGAGTTATTCGTGTTTGAAGGTAGTAACCCCAATTAGTGGGCAAAAACCCCATGGGGTTGTAGCATGCCACTCATCATTGGTTCTAGTCATTGAATAGTCAATAACTAATAATTTTTTAAGCTCCTAAAATCCCTCCAACCTGCACTTGTTGAAGCCCCTCTCAACTCAAGCCATTTCTATAAATTGTGACCTTCATATCCTCCTCATGCACGCACTTTCAACGAACTATCTTGTGAAAAGACCTCTGTAATGTGTTAGCCCTTATGAGATTATAACATAGGATCTATTGTAGGGATTTTAAGTTCTTGTTGAGCTCTGGTTAGGGCACAAAATTATGATCAAGTTTGAAGGTATGTTTTGAAGCAAGTTTAGAGCCTTGGATTCTAGGATTTCGCTGCTTCAAACGGGTCATCATGAATTTTTCCCTATAAATTGTTTTTTACGAAGGATCAGAAGTTGAAATTAAAACCCATTTGATCCAAAACCGTGATGAACCTCGTGACCAAATTTCAGATCTTGGTTCACTATTTCAGAGATATGATCTGAGGAAGTTAGGGTTTTTGCATGATCCTGAATTCCATGCCAAACCGGTGACCTCGGGAAAATGGTCATAACTTTCTCTCTGAGCATTGGATTCAAATTTAGTAAATAGTGATAGAAAGAGGATGGATTTTAGTTTGTTGGGTATCTTTTTCAAGGCCGAAGGTTGAACAAGTGACACATGGCACTTCATACAAGTTCACTTTACTAAACTAGTCTATAATCAGGTCATCATGGGAGATTGGGCATAACTCTTTATTGAACAATATATTCTCGATCAAACATGTGGGGTTGGAAAGAGGACATAGAGGGATACCATAATATGAAATTTCAGACCTTGGATATCTGAAATTACATAGATACAATAGATTAAATATTGAGCTCCTAGAATGCAATAAAAAGTATGCATTCAAGAATCACTGCAATAAGGACCACATATCAATAGTCAAGGGTAAGTATGCTACAGCAAGGTATGTATGATTAGTGTTTGCATTTGAATTTTGAGTATCATCTCTGACATATGTTTTTGTAGGACAACGTAAGTATATTTTTTGTATTTGTTTGGGCCTTGCTTGTTAATGCATGTGCAGGAAGGATGACACTTTAGAACAACTTAGACATGCACTAGAAGGACATGCAATGCTAAAGTACCATTACTTGAAGAAAGCATAATAGTACTCAGTAGAAGTCAAGAAACTATGTCAATTCAACCATTAGTTCTTGTCAAGAGTCAGTATTGTAAAAGATCATAATTGTAAAGTTGTAAAAGTCATTATTGTAAAAAGCCAATCTTCCTAGAGTTGAATAGGCATTATTGGGAGGTATAGGAGTCATTGTTGGAAGATGTCATGTTTAGGTTGCAAGTCATAGTGTTATTGGGTAATCATTCAAGTACAAGAAAATCATTGCAAATTATAGCGTGTCATGGATCATTGTCCCTCGTACGAGAGTCCACACTCTTGTTTCATTCTCAATCATTATAGGGTGGCAGGGAGGTGCTAGGCAAGTGCATGAAGTTGCCTACAGGTTGGAGCCTGTGAACACTTCAGGGTGGTAGGTTGTTCTAGGATGCTGGGGCATCCATTCAGTTGACTATTGAAGAAACCATGGTGTTGGGGCATCCTTCCAGTGGGAGCTAGAGAAGAATGTTTTTCTAGAGTTCTAGTAAGTTGTAACTTTCATTTAAGTTGGAGCCAAAGATTAAAGAATTTATTAGAAAATTGTTCAGTTTTTTTTTACTCGGAGGTGGTTTTCCTCCTAAAATTATTGTTTCTATTGTGTTCTTTCATTTAATGTTGTTACTAGATGAACATTAATAAAGGTTAACTAATGCTCTGAAAATATTTAAAAGTGTTAATTTCTAAGGAATACTGATTCACCCCCCCCTTAGTATTTCCAACAATCAATCTACCCAATTGATCAAAGACAAATTATGTGCCACACAAGCTGAGAAGATGGATTCGTAATATTACTCAATGCAGCTAAGAAACATTTGGTCACCAAACATTTTGATGCTAGTTTCATCAGGTACAATCCATGGACTGGTCAGGAGCATAGATGATGATGTCATGTTGATATAAGCAACGAAAGTGGAGGAGTTGGGAAGGGGAGAGGGAGGGAGAAAAAAAGTTCCCATAAGTGATGAATCCTTCAATAAACCAACTCCAACATGCTAATAGGAATGTAGGGCTTCCCCTACAAGAGGGAAACTTCCAATAACATTGGAATTAGATGTGAAAGGTGAGTTGATATATGACCATGATATCGCCTTTATGAGGGAAGGCAATCATTCGAAAGTAAGTTGAAACAACGAAATCCATAGCATAAAGCCATGTACATCCTAGTAGAATATTATAATCCAAAGGTCCATCAATAAATTCTACTTCAACAAAGATGGCTTTTCCCCCTAATTCCACTTGGAGGGAGTTTAGAATCCAACAAGTTTTGTATGTCCTTCTATCAAAGTATTTTAATGTGGTGGTTCATTGAATCATTTGGGGTGAACCAATCACCTTTTAGAAAGACAAGGACACGATTCAAGTCGAGGCTCCGTCATCCATAATAGAATGAGGAATGTTATTACCATGGACAACGACCTTAATCATAAAATTTAATTGAGCCAGAAGGTGACGAGTATAGTTTTCATGAGAGAAAACCACTAGGTTAGAATCCAATGGATCCACACATTTGATAGCTAACAATAAGGCATTATGTTGGGTGGGGAAGTTTTGTAACATCTCAAGAATCAACATAGTTGAAGGAGACTGAGCCAAGTCTTCAACTACGTTGTAATTTTGAGAGGCTCTCAAACAAGGGTTGAACGTAGACTTATGCATAAAACCCTTAGGAGGCTTGATAGTCAATTCCATAGGAAACAGAGGTGGAACAGGATCAAGTGAAGGTGGTGTTGAACTGGCAGGTTGGTCAATAGCCTCATTGTTTAGCAGATTCATATTACCATAGTCCTTATTCTAAGTGGCCACCAAGACATCATATTTCAGCTTTGAGGAGGAAGGCATCAAAACTGTGTTAGAGGAAGAGGCATCCCGGGAAACCATATGGGTCTCCTAATTGGGAAACATGTTGGTTAAGGCAACAAGATATATGGATGATTTAAGAAACTGATTCACTTCAGCGCAGTGTGGACAATCACGTGTAAAGTGATCCTCATTACAAATCAAGCATGGGTATCGAGGCTTTCATTTCTCATCGGAAGATGAAATTTTTTGTTTATATTATTGTAAGGAATATTTATTTTTCTTACATTTACCTTTCTTCTTACTTCTAGGTTGCTGTTGAGACTTGCCTTTATTAGATGAGAGGGCATTTATGTCAAAAGAAGAAGCCTAGGAGGATGAGATGGATGGTTTTGTGTAGGAACGGCAAGAGAAATACGAGATGATTTACTTGCCAATTACAGACTGGTAGAACCTATAATGCCATCGGTAGTATGAGATTCTTTAGTAGGTGGAAAAGGAACAATATTCAAAGGTATCAGAGTGTTTGGTATAGCATGCCTAATTGGGTATAGACCAGATCTAAATACTGAGCATGAGCAATAACTTGCTCATGGGTCATGACTCCACCTTTGGCCACATATTTTGTTATGGGATCTAATAAATACTTGACAAACCATCCCACTAACAATTGATCGGTAACATAAGTCTTGACCAACTGGCAATGGTGTCTCCACCCATGAATGTGATCCAAAATGTGAGTAGAGTCTGATTTCTTAAAGTTAGTCAATAGTTTTGTACTCGTTTCATATATCATGGGCAACTGGAAATGTGTGAGGAAGGTAGTGGCTAAAGTGTTGAAGTCATGACACGACGCTCTAGGTAATTCAATATACCATTTAGTTGTGGTACCCATAAGAGTTTGTTGGAAAAGACAAAGTCAAATGGAATCATCATTAAGTGAATTCGATGAACAACATAGATGATACATCATGACATGAGTCAACAGGTCTTCTCCAGGATTCCCATTGAATTTTGGGATAGCATAAGGAAACTTAGTGAGAATAATTGGCCACCATAGTGAATGAGCAATGGGGTCATTAGTAAGTCCAACTAAATTTGGTAATTGAAGAGTAACCACAAGAGGAAAATGTTGATTAAAGTCTGGGGATGGATGACCTTGATATGAAGGGATACCCTAGGCAATAGACACTTGCATTCCCAGATAAGGAGAGTTTTGATAATAAGGAACTTGGTTACTAGGATATGGAGGGTTCTGATAACCATCATACAAGTGGGTTTGTTTCCCAGCCCCAGGATGGATATAAAGCTAGAATGTTTGGGTTTTGATTTTATGGCCTTAAAAAGGTGCTTTATGTGATCCATATTGTTTCCTAATCGGGGTTTGCATTTCCCCTGGTATGGGTTCGATTGAGACCGCACCAAATTTTGAAGAATTTGACCTACTGAAACTTGAGGAGTACCTTGTGAAAGCGGTTGAGAAGGTGAGGAACCTTGTACAGGTTGTCAAATCGAGATCTGGGGGAACCACATATCATTGGAATGGTTTGTAAAGGTTGGTTCACATATATTTGAGCTTGTTGAGGTGTTGATGGATAGATAGGAAATTGCAATGAATATGATACACTTTGAGGATTCAACAATCAATCCCAATATGAAGTAGGTTGCATAAGTAAAGTAGTTTTCCAAATACTGGAAGCCATTCCAGGGTAAGGAGGACTATAACTAGGTAGATTGCCATATTTAGGTATACAAACAACAGGTTTCCCCCTTTCCATGGAAGAAGGGGATGATGGAGACAAGTGTGATCCAAATGGAGGGTACCCAACATAAGGAGGTTTGGGTTATTGAGGGTAGTTTTTCCCACTGATATACGATCCAGTATGTTGCTCTATTGTAGGTGTAGATGGAGGAAGAGGATCATAATGTGTGACATTCATAAGATAAGTACCTGGCATTGCTCCTGAATTGGATGACATGGGAGAGGTCCAAGGACTGAAAGCCACACCAGAAAAGGTACCAGACAATGACTAATAACTAGGCAGGACGGATGGGCCACCATACAAATGAGTTGTTGGTGATGTTATAAACATAGATGAGGATGTGACACTTGATGTCTCAACCGTAGTCGTGGACACATGTTGGGATTTTTAGAAATTTTCAGCCATAGTTAACAATTCCAATGAAGATTGTCATGAGAAATCCACGAGTAAACCCAAAGAATTAGGTAAAGGAGATTGTGTGGTCATTTGAAGAGATGGAAGAGGATTGGTTTGATATAAATAAATTCCTTCCAAATGGACAGGAGTAAAAGGATGAGGCTCTTCTTGAGGGATCTCTTCAATACCTATAATTCTATATGGAAGAGGCTCACTATCAGGCCCAAGATATATTGGTTTTGTTTGAGACAAAGGAAGAGAGTGGGAAGGTCCCAAAGACTCAAGTAAATATGGTTGAGGCTCCTCAGGTTCAATAACCTCAAGAAACAAAGTTTCTGGCTCCAGGAGATTAGATTTAATGACCTTAGGTAACAAAGTTTCTAGGACTTATGTTTCAATTGTGTTAGTGTCACCAACAAGAATAGATGTAATCATGGGTTTGGAACTCAAAGGGACAAATGATTCTCATTGATCAATATCAAGAGGAGGGCCAAAAGTAGTTCCCGATTCAATAGTTTTTGTTTTACTGCGTCTTAGATGATGATTAGGAGTATCCTCTAGAGGAAAAGTGAGCTTATTTTTCATTCTACATGAATGACGAGGAGGGGAATTTTGTTCTTCCACAATGAACAATAAATTTTATTAACACAAAAATAAATAAATCAAAAAGAGGGTAATCTAGGCGTAAAGGATTATCAAGCAACTGTGAACTAAAATATACACCTTGGCTAACCAAGGACTTAACGTATGGCAACCAATCTCCCCAAATGTTGTGTTTGGTGTATCACGGTATATAAGGTGGCAGACTTGGTTACCTAGGGATTGATAGCAACCCATTGGAGACTCCCAAAATATACGCGACGATATGTGAGAGTATAGTCCGTACTAGTGTTGTCTAATGTGTAACCATTCAATGAGACCATTCCCATATACTTTATGTGCATGGAGAACCACCAATATACCCGAAGGTACATGGAGTATGGTCTTATACACTCACATATGGGGAACAGGATTTCACCCTCAGGATGAAATGCTGGCAAACAAAGACATCTCATACGTTTAACGGTGTTGGAACACATATCTAGCCTAGACCTCTAAATGTTTGCGTTAATTTTGCAAATGGTCCTTAGGTTGATTCAATAAATTTTACTATTTATATTTGATTATGTTTTATTTTTGGGGCTCACCACGAATGTCACATGAATATCCTCTTGTAGAATTCCTGCAGACACTCCGATAGATCTAGAATTCTAGTTAAATTAAACACAAGTAATTTGTTGATATTCAAGAGATGAGAGAAAGAATTTGCTCCATAAAATAAATGTATTAAATTAATGAAAAAAATTAATACATGAGCAACTAAACCTCTAATCCCAAATGGAGGTGGTTATATAGAAATTTCTGAGTCTAGAAAACTAGGAAAAAACTAGTAAAAAGCTAGAAAAGGCTAAGAAAAGCTAAAGAGAGGCCTAAAAGAGCAACAATGACTCAAGACAACCTATGCCAACTATCAGCCATGAGGGAAGCATGAGGAGGAGCGTATTTCCCAAGGAAGGCAACTTTAAAACATGCTAAAATGGTTTGTGGGACCAAATAGGGGAAATCTTCATGTGGGGCACAAATGCTCAAATAACTCAAGTGGATGAGGTGTGGTTAGGTGTGAACATGCACTTAGATGTCTAAATGGTTTAGGAAAGTGGTTGGACCTGTTAGGTTCCTATACCAGTAGGAGTCATAATTTTGAATGGCTAAGGTTAAGCCTTGTAATATGTACATACCTTTGCTTTCTGCAAATGTTTTCCATATTGAAAAATCAAAAAATGAAAAGAGGGTATGTCCTAAAAGAAAAATAAAAGGACAAAAACAATAAGAAAAGGTCCAAAAAAGTGAAAAATATGAACCCCAAAAACAAAAGACCATGAAAGTGTGCAAGTCAAAATGCCCCTACTATTTACTTTTGTGCCTAATAAATGATTGTGTGCACTTTGTAATTCTTACCACAATCCATGATAGTCAAAATGTTAAACTTGGTTATTTCATGTTTTCAATTTCATGTCTATAGATAGAGAATAAAAATTTGGCCAAACAATGTAACCTTGCAGATAATTAGATAGGTAGAGTAAATAAAAGGAGCTCAACTATTTAATTTGATCCCTTGGATGTAATAAGGTTAGATTTAGTTAGTTTACTATTGTAAAGAAAAAGAAAAATATTTGATGAGGGTTTGCTAGCTCAAATGCACCCTAATAAAGAGAAGTAAAAATGGTAGGACGAGTAATGGGTAAGTAGAAGAAAGGTTGCAGAAGTATGCTAATTGATTAGACAAAAAGTATATTTATCATTCTCATCATAAAAGCTCCAGATATGAATGAACAATCAAGCATGCAAATGATTCACAAAGTCAATTAATTAACTTCCTCCATTTATTTCACCTCTTTACTTTACTAATTTCCCATAAATAAATCCAAAGTGCTCAAAAACCTTTAAGTCAAAGAGGCTCAGAGCATTTCTCTGACTTTTGGAGGGACCGGACCTTTGGTTTAATGACTTAAGGGCAACAAGTACTAGATTCCCCCTCATTAAAAAAATCATCTCCCTTCATTCCCCCTCATTTCCCTAATAAAACCCCTTTTCCTAAGGTTAAAACACTATTTTCCTAGGGAAAGTAATCACCCCCATGTAAAACCCCTTTTTCCCAAAAACCCACAAAAACACTTTAGCCTAAGTTATAATGCATATATGCGAAAAGCAAACAAATCACAGAAAATACATTATGCTTAGCACAATTCATTTTCACTGTTTTCATATTAACTTCTAACTTTTATATATTAATTCCCATTAGTACCCTTTCTCGTATGTTTATATTAAATCCCTTACATTAATATCCCTATACCTAGTTTTAACTATAAAACTACGAATTTCACCCAAACCCCGAAGAAGCTCATTAACTGATCGATTTGTGATTATGTTAAGTAAAACTCTGCAAATCACCCCTGCTGCCTAAGTTCAGCATTAACCCATGCTTAATCACTATACCACCACAATTAACCCATCACTGTCTGATCTGAAGGCCCACATCCAACGACCCTTATCCATATCGGGCCAACCCATTCGAGGAATGATACCCGCCCGATAAAGTGGTTTGTCCACCAGCCCTTGATGCTACGTGTCAGCCGATGAGTGGAATCGGGCGACCCCTCCCGAATACCACCAAGCCCACAAAAGAAGTGTGAAATAAACAGCTTACCGCTGTCTCGCTAAATGACAAAACCGTCTATTGTTCACTTTGTGCCAAAATTCAAAAAAATCAAACCTTTACCCATTTAAACACGAAAACCCCAATTTTTCTCATTTTCACCTATTTCTGTAGTAAAACCCTGTGTAACCCTTTTGCGCCACCCGAAGCCTCTATTAACCAATTCAAGCACGGTTTACCTCCTGAAAGTACTTTGGACTCACTCCACATACCTATAAAGCTCGATAAAGCCATTAATGACCCTCCTTCTCAACCCAACGTTTTCCTAACAATTTGTTTTATTTTACAGGTGATGAAAAGACTACAGCCTTGGATAAATTGTCTTAATACTAGTCATAAGACCTGTTAACTCCAAGATTTTTATCAAATCTATTCAAACAAAGATGGAAAATAAAACTTATAGTTAAAAGACAAGTAGAGGAAACATGGAACTAAATGATTTACTGTTGAAATAGACAGTAAAAATCTAAAATATACAGTGAAGGTAAAAGGACACAATAAAGAATAGTCAAAGTGTATCAAGGTTAAAGAGTATCAGATTGAAGACCAAGTCAAGTAAAGCAGCTAGCATTAACACAAACCATAGGGAAGATAGTTACAAAGCATACAGATTCATGTCAAAGTGAAGATAGATGAAAAAATAGAGTGGTAAAAGTAAACAGTAAAAGTAAACATGGAGGCAGTAAGGGCTAAACAAAGATGAAAACACTTTCACCAACAACAATGAATTTTATCCAAAGTAAAAGTGAAAAATAGTTAAAAGAAATTTAAGGTTAAAAGATGAAATTAGAGCAGAAATGGTACATTCTTCAAAAAATTTCTATTTAAGTCATAGTTTTTCATAAACTATTTCGGCCAATCCAAGATGAATTTTGACACACTGGAGGAGGTTTTTGTTTCTATAAGACTAATATACAAAAACCTATCTCACTTTTTACACATGTATTACCAAAAGTGAGATAAGTGCATGTCTTCACATCATATTTTTCGGAGTGTGCAAAGTCCTGCTTTTGACATCTTTTTGCAGAGAATATTGTGAATCGTTGGAGCTGAAGTTTGGGAAACTGAGAGAATTTTATCTCAACAACATAGTTATCTAAAATAACCTCTTTCACTTTTTACATATCTATCTCTGATTGAAATATAAAAAGGTATCAATGGACCCTAATTTTGATGAATTGTTGGGGCAGAATGCACAAAGAAAGGATGCAGTTAGTGACTTGGATGCCTCATCATTAATTAAGAGTTGCTATAAAATTCGACTTTCTCTTATTTTTCACCCTCAATACATAAGTATAGTGCCAAATATATTCATTAGTTTTGAGTTTCCTTTATTTAAGTTCTATTATGTAAAACAGTTTGAGATATTTGTAAAACCAATCTTGATATTTTTTCAAGATATTTCAGTTTAGAATTTTTATAAATACTTCTTCATTTGAAGTATTTTGTGTGGATTCCAAGACATTTCTATAGACTTTCTCTCTCAATTCTAAGTTCTATTGTATCAATGAATGGATTGGCTTGTTGGACCATGGAATAAAGCTCAAATATTTCATAGGATTCTTGTGTAAAGTGAAAATCAAATAAGTATTCTCTCATGTGTATTATTGTTTTTCCTTATGTTTCATAATACTCATATATGTTTCTACGAAATCTGAATGTTAAACTAGGAATGATATTTCAAACCTTGCTTAGCTGCACTCTGTGTTGACTATTTACATTCTTAATATTTTTTGCTAAACTATCTTAGTTAGGGAATTCTTGACTGCTCCCTTGCTTCTGTAGTTTCCCCCCGGTCTATAGCAAAGGATTCTTAATTTCCCTTTGTTCATGATCACTTACTTTCTTTCATTCTGATCCCGGTCTAAGGATTCTTCATTACCCTTTCAAACTGGTTAGAATCATCTCATCCATTAAACCTGAAGATTTGCCTTTTGCTTTCCTAGCATGCCCTGTGAACATTCCCCTTAATGATCTGGTCCAGTTAAGTTATCCTTTGATTGACTCCATAGCCCAGTGGCTTGAAGACCTAGCTCTATCCATCTGTTCCAAGAATTGCACCACCCAACCTTCAAATCTAAAATCAAAATCCTCATGAAAACTACGGACTAGCCTAAAATCTAATAAAAACAAAGTTAAATCATAAAGAGAGAGCCCTCTCTGGACTTAGGTTGGTTAGAACCTGAGTCTAAAAGATTGGTTTGTGGTTACCTCAGATTATTCCTTCTTTTGATAACTTCTAGGGAAAACTTCTTAGAGATAACATAGTGGCGACCATACTAGGGAGAAATAACATTTTCTTTAGAAATATTTTATAGGTTCAAATCTGATCTATGATGGTGGATAGTGATCAGACACACAAAGGTTAAAATCATCCACCTGACAACTCCAAATCAATTTCACAATCAAGACTCCAGTGGAGGAAAGAACCTGAAAGAACAATATGAAAAGATCAGGCTTTTAACTTGGATTTTTATCCAATACATTATGTTCTTTCTCATCAATAAAGTTTTCCAATGTATATTTTATTTTAGAGAAGATTTTAGATTAATTTTTTATTATTTCCCTTTGAAAATTGTAGATATAAAGTCTCCTTACACATTTGAGCAACATTCTTCTAACTCTTATGAAGATCATTTTCCAATTGAGGAGCATCAACCAAACAAGACTAAGCATACAATCCCTGTACATATTCTAGTACCTCATAAAGTTCCTGATAGATATAAACCACTCATTTTACCTCCTACACTCCATGCTTTCCCTAACAATTATTACAAGCATCTCCCTAGGTTTGACAGAGAGAATGGTGTCACTGCTCAAAAACATATTCAAGGTTTTGAGAATTATCTAGACTTATTTGAAATTGATGAAGATGATGTTATTATGAAGCTTTTTTCTCTTTCTTTGCAAAGTAGAGTAAAGAGTTGGTTCAATAATTTACATAATGCAAGCATCTCAAATTTCCAACAGTTTGTCAAAATTTTCCTTGATAGATGGATAATCAAAGTCAATCTTCTTGTGATCATAGAAGAATATAATCAGTTAAGAAGACAGCCAGATGAAACAATATAACAATTTTTAGACAAAATTAATCAAGCCTATTATTCAATGCCATCAAATATAAGACCTCCCCCCTGATTCAGGTCCTTTGCATTACCCAAGAGCATTTGATCCAGAGATAGAATTTCAGCTAAGAGAAAGAAACCCCTCAATACTAGAACAGATGTATAACATTGCAGTAGATGTAGAAGTTAATCTGCAAATTAGAAGAGAAAAGTTGAAACCAGAAGCAAAGGAAAACAACATTGCAGAGGTAAAACACAACATTTTGGTAAGAAAGATAGAGGAAAGGATATAGAATATCACCATGAAAGATAAAAAAAATCTCAAAATCACCATGACACATTTATTTCACAAAAAGAAGAGGTTGATAGCCATGAACAAATTCTTGCTAATTCCAACTACCATAGATCAGAAGATAGATTTATAGAGCAATATGTGGAGAAGCAATCTGCTTATCTAATGTGTATGTTTTATGACATTACTTCTTTTAATGATTTTCCTAAATATGATCAGTATGATGATAATTATGTTCTTCAAATCCAAACTAACTTTACAGAGCAATCAGAAACTAATTTGGGGAATAAGGAAATTCAATTTCATCAGCTTGAAAATAGTGATCATCTTATTCATATCAACTATGAAAGTGAGGAAGAAAGTGTAGAAAATTTGGAAATAAGTGAAGCTTCTTTGCCTCTTTGTTTTGCTTCATTTCAGTTCATCAGAGAAAACTTTAAAGAAATAAAAAATCAGGAATCTTTAGGTATTGACATTAACAACAAAGAAGACAATAAAATTCCTGATCAAGGTCCTTCAATTTCACAATTACAGTTGTCAAATTCCATTGAAACACCTGATCAAATAATACAAGAAAGTTCTATACCACTATGTTTTGAATCATTTCAATTTTCAAAGGAAATGTGGTATGAAAACTCTAAAGAAAAATATCAGCAACTTGTAGAAATTTGTGAAGTCCCATTCGAACCTATGAGTAATAAGTTGTAGCAATCCTTCCAAGTTTTTAATGATCCCATAACTGATGGGTTGGATAGTGAATGCAATCAAAATATTTCTTCATTAACTAACAATCAGATTCAGGATCAAGATGATAAAGGTTTCATCAGTCAAACATTTCAATCAAAAGAAATATCATCACAAAGCTTGTTTGAAAATATGTAGGGTGATAAAGGTGAAAGTGATATTTCAGTTTCATGGCCTGGAGGCCATCCACAACAAATGTACAGTTTCTTAGATCAAGTGAACAATAGTGTGTATATTTTGGAAGATCCTTTTGTACAACTTCTAGAGTCAATAAAGGAAATCAAGTATTTCCTTATATTATCATTTGTTGACAAGGTTATATTTGGCTTTAGAATCTCAGTTTTAATCACAAACAAGCACAAGTAGCAAAATCTACCAATGTATATGATGCTTGAGTGGTTACATTGGTTGTTTCATTTTACCTAACCAACAGTCAGAAAGTTGATTACAGTAAGTAGGTAGGATTTCAGTTTGAATAAATTCAGTTTTCAGCAGCAAGTTTATGTTAGATCAGATTTCAGTTTGCAGAAAAGGATGTGCTTTCAGTTCAAAAGTTTTAGTCACAAAGATTATACAACAGAGTATATACATGTGTGGGATTGGCCCAATGGATCAGGCTACTAGTCGATGGTGTTTTTGACATTTCACAAGGAAATGTCATCCCCAAGTGGAACCACTGTTAGGTTCCTATACCAATATGAGTCATAATTTTGAATGGCTAAGGTTAAGCCTTGTAATATGTAGATACCTTTACTTTCTGCAAATGTTTTCCATATTGAAAAATCAAAAAATGAAAAGAGGGTATGTCCTAAAAGAAAAAACAAAGGACAAAAAAGAATAAGAAAAGGCCCAAAAAAGTGAAAAATATGAACCCCAAAAACAAAAGACCATGAAAGTGTGCAAGTCAAAATGCCACTACTATTTACTTTTGTGCATAATAAATGACTGTGCGCACTTTGTAATTCTTGCCACAATCCATGATAGTCAAAATGTTTAAACTTGGTTATTTCATGTTTTCAATTTCATATCTATAGATAGAGAATAAAAATCTGCCCAAACAGTGTAACCTTGGCGGATAATTAGATAGGTAGAGTAAATAAAAGGAGATCAACTGTTTAATCTGATCCCTTGGATGTAATAAGATTAGATTTAGTTAGTTTACTATTGTAAAGAAAAAGAAAAATATTTGATAAGGGTTTGCTAGCTCAAATGCACCCTAATAAAGAGAAGTAAAAATGGTAGGATGAGTAGATGGGTAAGTAGAAAAAAGGTTGGAGAAGTATGATGATTGATTAGAAAAAAAATATATTTATCATTCTCATCATAAAAGCTCCAGAAATGAATGAACAATCAAGCACGCAAATGATTCACAAAGTCAATTAATTAATTTCCTCCATTTATTTCACCCCTTTACTTTACTAATTTCCCATAAATAAATTCAAAGTGCTCAAAAATATTTAAGTCAAAGAGGCTTAGAGCATTTCTCTGACTTTTGGAGGGACCAGGCCCTTGGCTTAATGACTTAAGGACAACAAGCACTAGATTCCCCCTCATCAAAAAATTCATCTCCATTCATTCAGCCTCATTTCCCTAATAGAGCCCCATTTTCCTAAGGTTAAAACACTATTTTCCTAGGGAAAGTAATCACACCCATGTAAAACCCCTTTTCCCAAAAACCCACAAAACCACTTTAGCCTAATTTATAATGCATATATGCGAAAAGTAAACAAATCACATAAAATACATTATGCTTAGCGCAATTTATTTCCACCATTTTCATATTAACTTCTAACTTTTATATATTGATTCCCATTAATACCCTTTCTCGTATGTATATATTAAATCCCTTACAATATCCCTAGACCTGGTTTTAACTATAAACTATGAATTTCACCCAAACCCCGACAAAGCTCATTAACTGATCGATTCATGATTACGTTAAGTAAAACTTCGCAAATCACCCTCGCTGCCTAAGTTCATCATTAACCCATGCTTAATCACCATACCGCCGCAATTAACCCATCGCCTCCCCCTCTTTTACTTCACACTCGTTTGCAGCGCGATCACCGTTCGATCTGAAGGCCCACATCCAACATCCCTTATCTATATCAGGCCAACCCATCCGCCGAATGATACCCACCCGATAAAGTGGTTTGTCCGCCGGCCCCCGATGCTATGTGTCAGCCGATGAGTGGAATCAGGCAACCCCTCCTGAATACCACCAAGCCCAAAAAAGCGGTGTGAAATAAACCGCTTACCACCCTCTCGCTAAATGACAAAACCATCTACTATTCACCTGGCACCAAAATTCAAAAAAATCAAACCTTTACATGTTTAAACATGAAAGCCCTAGTTTTTCTCGTTTTCACCTGTTTGTGCAGTAAAACCCTGTGTGACCCTTCTACGCCACCTGAAGCCTCTACTAACCAATTCAAGCATGGTTTACCTCCCAAAAGCACTTTGGACTCACTCCATAGACCTATAAATCTCGATAAAGCCATTAATGACCTTCCTTGTCAACCCAACATTTTCCTAACAGTTTGTTTTATTTTACACGCGATCAAAAGACCACAGCCTTGGATAAACAGTCTTATTACTAGTCATAAGACCTACTTACTCCGACATTTTTATCAAATCTATTCAAACAAATATGGAAAACAAAATATACAGTTAAAAGACAAGTAGAAGAAACATGGAATTAAATGATTTACTGTTGAAATAGACAGTAAAAACCTAAAATATACAGTGAAGGTAAAAGGACATAGTAAATAATAGTCAAAGTGTATCAGTTTTAAAGAGTATCAGATTGAAGACCAAGTCAAGTAAAGCAGCTAGCATGAAGACAAACAGCAGGGAAGACAGTTACAAAGCATACAGATTCATGTCAAAGTGAAGATAGATGAAAAAACAGAGTGGTACAAGTAAACAATAAAAGTAAACATTGAGGCAATAAGGATTAAACAGAGATGAAAACACTTTCACTAGCAATAATGAAGTTTATCCAAAGTAAAAGTGAAAAACAGTTAAAAGAAATTTAAGGTTAAAAGATGAAATCAGAGCAGAAATGGTACATTCTTCAGAAATTTCTTGTTTAAGTCATAGCTTTTTAGAAACTAGTTCGGCCAATCCAAGATGGATTTTTAAAAATTGGAGGATTTTTGTGTTCCTAAAAGGCTAATATACAAAAACCTATCTCATGTTTTACACGGGTATTACCAAAAGTGAGATAAGTGCATGTCTTCAAAACATATTTTTTGGACTGTGCAAAGTCCTGCATTTGACATCTTTTTGCAGAGAATATTGTGAACAGGTGGAGCTGAATTTTGGGAAACTGAGAGAGGTTTATCTCAGCAACATACTTATGTAAAATAACCTCTTTCACTTTTTACATATCTATTTCGGATTGAGATATACAAAGGTATCAATGAACCCTAAGTTTGTAGAATTACTGGGGCGAAATGCACAATGAAAGGATGCAGTTAGTGACTTGGATGCCTCATCATTAATTAAGAGTTGCTATCAAATTCGACTTTCTCTTCTTTGTCACCCTCAATCCATAAATATAGTGCCAAATAGATTCATTAGTTTTGAGTGTCCTTTATTTAAGTTCTATTAATGTAAAACAGTTTGAGATATTTGTAAAACCAATCTTGATATTTTTTCAAGATATTTTAGTTTAGAATTTTTATAAATACTTCTTCATTTGAAGTATTTTGTGTGGATTATAGACTTTCTCTCTCAATTTTAAGTTCTGTTGTATAAATGACTAGATTGGCTTGCTGGATCATGGAATAAACCTCAAATATTTTACAGGATTCTTGTGTAAAGCGAAAACCAAATAAGTATTCTCTCATGTGTATTATTGTTTTTCCTCATGTTTCATAATAATCATATATGTTTCTATGAAATCTGAATGTTAAACTAGGAATTATATTTCAGAACTTGCTTAACTTCACTCTGTTTTGACTGTTTACATTCTTAATGTTTTCTGCTAAACTATCTTAGTTAGGGAATTCTTGACTACTCCCTTGCTTCTGTAGTTTCCCCCTTGGCCTATAGCAAAGGATTCTTAAATGCCCTTTCTTCATGATCACTTTCTTTCTTTCATTCTAATCCCGGTCTAAGGATTCTTCATTGCCCTCTCACCCTGGTTAGAATCATCTCATCCATTAAACCTGAAGATTTTCCTTTTTCTTTGCTAGCCTTCCCTGTGAACATTCCCCTTAATGATCTGGTCCAGTTAAGCTATCCTTTTATTGACTCCATAGCCCAATGGCTTGAAGACCTAGCTCTATCCATCTGTTCCATGAATTCCACCACCCAACCTTCAAATCTAAAATCAAAATCCTCATGAAAACTAATAACTAGCCTAAAATCTAATAAAAACAAGTTAAATCATAAAGAGAGAGCCCTCTCTAGACTTAGGTTGGCTAGAACCTGGGTCTAAAAGATTGGTTTGTGGTTACCTCGGATTATTCCTTCTTTTGATAACTTCTAGGGAAAACTTCTGAGAGATAACAGGACTAATATTTCCATAATATTAAGCCTTTAAAGGCAAAAAACAAGGGAAAGTTGGTCCACTGAGCTAGTTTACCAAAAACTAAGTGTGAACATGATTTTTAGTGCATTTGGCTAAGTCAAGGATACTTAGGCTAAAAAATAAATGTAGATGTTAGGATTATATTCCACACCTCAAACATAAATCTAGTATGAGAAAATATAAATCCTTTCTCTTTCAATGAAAACCTAGCTAAAAGAAACAATCAAGATGCAACACACAATATGCATCAAACAAGATGCAAGCTGAAATTTCCTTTCTGATGCAATTGTTCTTATATTAATGCACATGAAAAACTCTAAATGTCGATGCAAAATATTTCTTTTCACCAAAATTAATTTTCAAAATGGAGAAAATTAAGATGCAAAAGCTCAATTAATGATTTAGATACACTTTTTAGAATGAGAATTAGAACAACAATTCATCTATGCAATCAGCAATTAAATGAAATCGGTTTGCGAGCAACCAAGTGATAAGAATAAAGAAAAATCAAAACCAATTCTTACCAAAGGAAAACAACACAAATACAAACCAAACGAAGGCCTTAGAGAGACCACAAGACACTGAATACTCAGGGAAGTTCATTTGGACGTAGGTTGACCAAAGATAGGCTCAAGAACCAAGGAAAATTTCATGAAAAAATAGGGGCCAATGTTGGTGCAGAAGAGGCACCAGTGCATTGCAACGTTGGTGCAGAAGAGGCACCAGTGCATTGCAATGTTGGTGAAAAGTGGGCCAATGTGAGGTGCAATTCTCTGTAAAAGACACAGGGGGTGCGTTGGGCCTAGGAAAGAGGATTTTGGCACAAAATTTGCAAAAAGGGCTCAATGAAATCATTTCATAGGTCTCTTCTTGGTTGGATTATTCAATAAAGGTCTTTCAAGGAGGTACTCAAACACGATGAACAAGGAAACCACTTAGGGAATACTTAAGTCCCCAGTATGGTTTCTAATTTGTTATAAAGGATTTACGATTGCAGACAAAAGTATCTCCCTATTGTACTACTCAATAACCCCCCCATTATAGTTAATAGTAGAACTAATAAATAATGGGGACCCTTTTTAAAATTTAGGTTAAAATACAAAATTTTCCAATAAAATAAGGTAATCATAGCTTATTGTTCTAAAATCTTGATTAAATCAAAACATTTCCCTTATCGAAACTCAAATATCGAACTTTAAGCCTTTTAAGCATTTCCTTTCATTTAAAATATTTCATCAGAAGTATTTTATCAGAGCATTATAACATGTCCCCTTAAGATAAATTGTGATTAAAACATTCCTCGATTGAGTTTTCTAATGTCTAAGACTAAATGATAAAGTAGATCTTTTATGAATGTAATAATAAACCTTCCATGCAATGTATCAAGGATTTCAATATTTGTGGTTTCATTTTGATGTACATGTCACAAACCTTCGAGGATTTCAATATTTGTGGTTTCATTTTGATGTACATGTCACAAACCTTCGATTCTCTGATCCTCTGACCTTCGATATCCCTTCCTGCTACATTCTCTGATATGTGATTTCATTGATACCTCAATAACATTCATCTTTGATATTCGTTATGCCTTCGATCTCCAATCTCCGATATTTGCGAACCTTCAATATCCGATACACTAGCTGTCACTCATTTCGCAATATTCATTTCAATATTTCCCATTGGTTGTTATCCTTTTAATTCTCTGACATGAAACTGTCGATACATAACCTCTTATAACTCTTCTTGTCTATAACTTTGGCCTTTACACTCTATAAGCTCATTGGAGAAGAACAATATCGCACATTTCAACAATGCAACCATGTAATTGCTCCAATAAAATACTTCGATATGATGACATATAACAAAGCCCATGTGAATCCACATTTTATCAATTAATGGAAGAATGTAATGAATTTATGGTTTTCGAAGTGCTAAACGTTTTCATTATTGCTAACAATTTCCTAATATTTTTATCATAAAAGATTTGGATTCATATGAAATCAGTTATTTGCTCTCAGTTATTCATGCTAAGTGAAATTTTATTCTCACTCTCATATTTCTCTTGGCGGGCCAATCCTGATAAACATAATTCAGTGTAAATGTATCAGCCAACTAAACCCAGAAGGAAACCTATTGTTCAATAACAACCAGTCACTCCTCCTCTGGAGGCTGTAGAAATTCTTGTGTTATTCTCTACTAATACATGCACCCTGAACACTAGAATTTATACCTGGGATGCCATGTACAATATCTTAGAAGATGAAGAACCGAGGATCACAGGAAAGATAATCACAGCTGAATATTCACTCCCTAATTTTTATACTACATACAGCGATGTGGCCAATTCATTCCTGCACAGAATTACAGCTCGGCCAAACATTTTTCCCTACACATATATGATTATATGGTTTATTTACCATCTAAATATTACATATAGGAATTTTATGAACAAAAGGAACATGGTCATCTACTCATTCATTAGCAAAGATTTGTCCCAAATGTACCAGCTACTGCCCCCCCAAAATAAATACGATAAGGAATTCACTGAGAAATTCATTAAAGAGAACGAGGACCACTCAAAGGTCATTAGAGGATGGAGAGGAGATTCTAATAAGCACAAGAGAGAGGATAAGGGTATGTACTTTGTAGCTTCTATTGTCGAACTATATCGTTATATTGCTTCCATTATATGTAGACTATTTTGTTATCGTAATACCCAGAATTTTTCATACCAATGGGTACCCCTAACTGATTTTGCCTTCGATGTGTTATGGACTAGGGAACCATTCTGTCTAATGACATTAGTGCCTAAATCCTAGGTTATAGGAAGAAACGCACTTTTCTAATAATATTGTTCCCCCCTTCTACATGAGTGCTTACATAATGGATTCTATTTGTTTCACTTTTGATTTCCCATCCATGGTATGGAAATGGACCATACAGGACCCTATTCCTATCCACATCTATCATAGTACTCTCTAGGAGTTAAAATACTAGCCCAATTTCTACAAAATTTTCCATGGAGTTGTGCTACTAATCCATCAGCTTGCCTTAGATGATTTTTTTGAGTCAGCCTTTGACTATGCAAAGGTTGATAAAGAGGTGGCAGAAAAATTGAGTCCTAGATAATTGATTTAGTTTAATCAATACAGGACTAAAAGGATTGCCCACTTACCCACAAATTTGTTAAAACTTAATCAGCAGAGCACATAGAAGGAAAAAGGAGCGAGCACATAACATATTCTAGATGTGGCTCATACAAAAGAGATAGAGGCTTCTTCTTCTTCACAGGCATAGGAAGTTCTAAAAGATAGGAATATGGATGCGATTTGGGAGCAATTTACCAAAGAGATTGACCCTAAAAATATGCAAACATCATTCCAGATGAAGATCACACAGACTCCTCAAGTCATATAAAATACCTCATTCATTATTGAGGCTTCCAAGGAACCTATGGACATTAATTATTTGGAGATCATCCTAGTATTTTTGACCTCTAAGTTCATTTTGAAAGTTGAGGATATTCCTCCTCCTGATGTATTTTACAATACGGAGCACAAAGAGGTGGTCAGTAGACAGAGGAAAAGGAGAAGAACTGAACAAAGCTAAGCTTTAGTCCTAGAAATGCCTCCTTTCAAGTACTTTGGAAAGATGATCAAGTCACCCATGTTGAAGATCTAGGAAGGCTATCACATTATGCAAGAGGATATTCCAATGCAATAATTGATAAATCCTTTGAGGTGCAACAGCTCCTAAGGGAGAAACATGAAAAGGTCAAGCAACTTGAACAAGGTTTAGAGAGAGAGAGAAGCAAGTAGTTGCTCAGCAATGGCAAGCTCATCTTGCACAACTACAAACAAGATTTGATAGCCTAAAGATTCAATGAATCTGATATAAAAAGTTAGGATTCTCAAATACAAGAGCTGCAACACAATATTGAGAAATTGAAATCAATCCAGAGATAGCGGATTTCAGGAAGGTAGAAAGAGAGTTGAACAACCTCCTTTCTCAACATCAAGTTTATTTTTGTTAGAAACTAGCCATCATCCATGACTTGTGCCAATTAAGTGATTCACCTGTGAATAAACTATCTAATCTAAGGACATACTGCAAAGAGGTCGAGGAAAATGTTCCTGATTTCATAGACTGGCAAGATAGTTCTGAGGGTTGATCAATCGATCTCCCTAAAATCGAAGAATCAAAAAGACATTGTTTTCCAAGAATGGGAGCTAAGGCTTAAACATGCAGAGATGACAATCTTTAGTGCAAGGGACATATGAAATAATATCATGGAATCAATCAGCGACAACCTACTGCAAGCTAACCTAATTTCGGATTACCCTTAAGATACCTTGTCGATGTAAAACTGTTAACAAAGACTTGGCAATATTCATCAAAGAAGAAGGTTGAGGGAATTAAGGCTCTGTAAAAGATTGACTTCGAATGTCATTGGCATTTCGTAGTCAAACCCTGTAGTTAGTGGTTCATGCTGAGGTGTCTCTGAGATACAACCATTCATTTTCTTCCAGCACTCAATGATGCATTATTCACTACATGGATGCACATTAATCCTCACCATCCACCTGAATTGAAATCAATGACAGACATATGTGAGCTTCGACAGCAAATGGAAGAGTAGTCTACTTGCCAGTCATGATTATTTTGTTAAAACAACAAGCTATTATTATCTTTTATTTTATTTTAAGTGTGCTTTGTTTAAACTACCCCAACATTTTATCGAAATTTTCTATATTTGAATTTTGATTACAAACTATAAATCCCCTTCATTTTTATGAAGAAGAGGTTTAGAATTTTTGCAAGAAATCTTTTAGTTTGCACTAATGTAGCTGAAAAAGATCTTAATAGAAAGAGGAACCACTCTGATTTTACTTATGAGAAGAGTTAATGTTTATCGGGTACTACTATCTGTATATCGATGCTATATTTATGAGTTGAATGATTATTTTATTTCAAGTTTTTCATACATGTTATTGCATGTGATTGAGAAATTATCACTATTGATGTGTTTAAATCGAAATCTTTTAAGTATGTAGATGAAAAATGATATCTTATATGTGCAGTGAATTTCACCAACTAATTTAATTAAATTAGTTATTCTTATTCATTTTAACCTCATGAATGATTTGATGTTCTATATTATCATGTTACAATTGAGATCTTTCTTAAGTCACATGTATAGAAGAATCAGTGTCCTGGGATAGATATTATAAGCCTATTAGTTATATTCATTTCTCAGTTTTATCCACCTTCATTAGCTTCATACTTATATATCTTTCATCCATTTTTATATTTTTTTGAGGGAAATTGGTCCCATAATCCTAGTTGGAGCCACCATCGCAAACAGAAAAGGAGTTGCACCAAGTTCTCGACTGGGTGGTTTTCCCTGACGTTGAGGCAGCGAATTTTGAGCTTCAACATTTTTTGGCGCTAGAAGGAGGGCCTTCAAACTGTGAATGGAGATCCACTATTAAATTAAAAGGTCATTCAAAGAGTCAACCCCCTTTAATATCACCACCAACTTGTAGGTCACATTCTAAATCTCCAAATCCATGATCTAAAGTTGTTCAAATAGCCACCAAGGATCCTAGCACACTTCCACTTTCATAACCCCTTGAAGTTCAGTGTTTAATCCATAAATTGGAGGAAATATCCATTTATGGAGAAACATTTGTTCAACTGGACATATCAGAAGGAAGTGTTACATCCTTCTTACTATCTTCTGATGTACTAACTACATTCCAGAGTGAAAAACATGGAGTTAAGCCTTTTGAATTTCCATTAACCACTCATCAGAGAAATAAAATCACACAAAAAACTCACTCTTCTGCTAGTGATCTCACATCATCATCTCCACCTCCTACTCCTTCCCTCGGTCCTGCTTCTTCTTCTACCTCTTTACCTTCTTCTTCTAACCTCTCATCCCATCCATTTCTCAGCCATAATCATGTGGTGTTGTTATAATCAGTAGCACCGCAGCACCAACATCTTCCACTGCCCAATCATATTCACCCTCTAAATCTTCTACAACCTCCTTTGTTCCTAGGATGGAAAATAGACCATCGAACAATCCTAGGGCAGTTCAAATGGCTCCACCACTACATCCTCTTCCTAAACACCTAGAAAGACGGCTTCCTAAATTCAATCCTGATGATGGCCTCCCAAAAGAGGAACATCTTCTTATTTTTATGTTTTCCATAAATTTAAATGGAGTCTATGTAGAATATTGTGTTGTTAGACTTTTTCCTTATACTTTTGAAGGGTCAGCAGGTTCATGGTATTTCTATTTTCCCGTCAGGTCAATAACTAACTGGGATATGTTTGAATAACAATTCTTACTCAAATTTGGCGATGACCGAACCACCACCACTTTGATTAATGATTTGTCAAATCTTAAAGCTAATCCAAATGAGAATATTAAGGATTTCAATTCAAGGTTTAACAAACTGTTGAAAAAAATCCCAGCCACTTCCAGACCTAGTGTGGATGTACAAGTTGAATGGTACATTAGTGACCTCCATTCAAATATTGCAATATTCGTAGATGGGGAAAACAAAACATTATTAACCTGTCAAGAAAATAATCCTTGCCCTTGAGAAGAAAACAACTCTGGAGGAAAGGAAGCAAACCAAAAAGGTCACTTTCAAGGCTAAATCAAAGAAGAAAGCTCCAAAAGATCCTTTCAATATGGAAGGACTATAAAAGGTTCTC
This sequence comes from Pinus taeda, assembly GCA_000404065.3. NCBI lineage: Eukaryota > Viridiplantae > Streptophyta > Pinopsida > Pinales > Pinaceae > Pinus > Pinus taeda. Next base: position 203,218 of record APFE031582341.1, read on the forward strand.
AAAACTATATCAAATGATATGTTAGATATCAAGAAACAAGTTGTTGAATCATCTAAAATCCTTTTTGACTTTTTATAATAAATCATCCATCGCAAGCATAAATGCCTGCTATTATCTCAAATGCAGAATCTGACCAAGATGATAAAGAAGAAGAATCGGGCTTATCCGCTAAAAAGTCACAAGAAGAAGAATTAGCAGAAGTTTGTGGTTTGTGGGATTTTATTTTAACTTCATCATAAAATGAGGAAGAAGAAGAAACCTTACTTGCTAATACTAGAATTAAAGGACTTGTCGATACTCCAGCAAATCAAAAACATAAGTCTCTTGTTCCTCCTACTAAAGACAAATCCATAGTCAAAAAGACTTCTACTCCTCCCTCAAATTCTAATCCTACTGCTTCTAAGTCTCCTTCTTCATCTAAAACCCTTGTATTCTCTGATACCATCGAGTATAACATTTTGGAAGACATGAAGAAGGTTAAAGCCAACATCTCCCTATATGAAGTTAGCAAGTTGAAACAACAGCAAAAATTCTTACTCAAAGAGTTAAATGCAATCCCTGCATCTCCATTACCTATTTTTGTTACTGCAAAAGCTTCAAAAGCAAAAGGTAAGCCTCCTAATATCTTCTCAGATAAATTTGACCCTTCTTATGCCATTCTAATCATAGACAGATCAAACTCCCATACTCCTCCTTTTCTATTGACTTTTAAAATTTTTAACAAAAATGTTCATAATTGTTTAGTGGATTCAAGTGCATCATCTAATATCATACCTTATGTAATTTGCGTTAAACTCAATATATCACCCCAAAAATATGTTGTAAAAAATTATCAATTAGATCACTCAAAGGTCGGAGTTTTAGGGGAAATGAATTTTGTCTTAATTAGACTATCTTCAAATTCTAAGGTTTGTCAGATAATTCATATATTATTAGTTGACATTCCTGAGTTTTATGGTCTTATTTTGAGCAGAGACTGGTTTGAAAAGATACAATGTTATTTCGCAATTGATTGGTCACATATGTGGCTTCCCAACAATGGTAAACCAAATCAAATTCGTGTTGATAGTATTTAGTTACCAATTTTGATGAAGAAAATGAACGAGTAGTATTTTCATATGAAATCCTTCGAAACTATTCTTTTGAATCTTTCTTTGGAAATTTTCTAGCAAAAACTTCTCCATTTTTAGCTTACTTTTTTTCATCTCAAATCGAAAATTATTCCCAAACATATTCATCTAAGTGTATTAATATTAAGGAATTTAGACTTCTATGATCCATAATATTGTTTAGAGAATAACTTCGGCAAAATCACATAGAAAACCATTTGTCGACGCGTTTCGAACCAACCAGTGTGGTTCATCGTGAGGACAAGTTGAAGATCCAATCTGAGCGATGCAATAAATAGGGACAGCAGGCCATTCCAACAGCTAAAATGACAGGGTAACGGTTAACCGGACCTCAAACAACTAGGTTTGACCAGGCCCCAGGGGGAGGGACCTAAATTCATTTAATTAATATATTTATCTATTTATTCATTATTATGTATATGTTTATACTAATATGATTATAATATATATTAATAAATTAATAATTATTTCTAGATCAAGAACCTAATATAATTACTATAAATGCATTTATTTATTATAATATATATTTACCTCAAAAATCATTATTAATAATATCGATATTTACCCATAAATTGGGATGAGAAAACAAAATGGTAAATAATTCCATTATCTCCCGTTAACTCAAATAAAATATAATATTAAATATCTCCGCTATTAACGTAAATATTATCATTACAATATTAATACCATTACCCCTAATAATAAATATTATCCATTTAAAAATCCAATGGTAATATACCTATTATTTTTAAATTTAGAACCTTAATATTATCTTATTAATATATTATTACCAATATATTTCTTAATAACTTATGCAAACATTTATTAATCCTATCTACCTAATATATTATTAATATTCTATTAGAATAAACGTCTCCATATATTACTAATATCAAATGTTTACCAATATAAAATGTTAATATTTCTCTTATCTACCCATTTAACTAATTTATTATTATACATTTAATAAATAGTTAAATATAAATATAATATTATTCATTTCCACTACTAATGTAAATATATTTATTTTTATTTATTTATTTAATATTGTAGACAACATTGTAAATAAGCATGATAGTTTATTTCAGATTCTTTATTTTGATGGTTCGAAATAGAGCAAAGGTGCAGGAGTTGGTTGCATCTTACTACGTCCTGAGGGTGAAAAAACTATTCTTGCATGCATATTAGACTTTCATTGTACCAATCATTCTGTTGAGTATGAAGAATTGGTGCAGGATTTACATAAATCTATTAGTCTTGACATCAAATACCTTAAAGTGTTTGGTGATTCAGAGATTTTCATTAAACAAGTTACAAACACCATCCACTATGTTTCTAGTCACCTCAAACATTATCAATCTTTGATTCAAGACCTCATTTCTCACTTTACGACATTTGATATAGCTCCCATCCCAAGAATATAGAATGCTAGTGGTGACCTCCTAACAAATGTTTCTTCTAAGCTCATTCCACCCAAGGATTTCAGCCCTGACAAACTTTCAATTGAATTGATTTTTCGCCCCTCCATTACAGAAAACATAATGAATTAGTATTTGTTTAATGATGATGATGATATTTTGAGTTTCTTAACATCAGGAGGTTCTTACTTTGATCAAGTTATTTATGAAGATGAGCATGACAACATGAAAAGTAGGTATTTCGATGAAAATAACTTGTCAAAACTTGTGGGTCAATTGGAAGACTTATATCACCTGAAAGATAGATTCAAAAGGACCAACAATTGTAAAACTCGGAGTTCTACCTTGAGATTTGAATTAGTTAATGTATGATTCGACCAGAAGCCTCATAACATTAACTTGGGCCTTGGACTTTCACCAGATGAAAGATCTACTTTCATTCATTTTTTGAAGAGGTGCAAGGATGTTTTTGCATGGGATTATGATGATATGAAAACATATGATACATCCGTCATTCAACACATTATTCATATGCTTTCAGATGTCAATCTTATTCAACGGAAGCTTAGGAAGATCCACCCTAACTTGGAAGCTCAAATTAAGACTAAATTTAACAAGCTTCTTAAAGCTAAAATCATTTTTCTAGTCAGACACCCCAAGTGGATCTCAAATCTTGTGCCAGTCAGAAATAAGAATGGAGACATTCACATTTGTATTTATTTTAGGAATTTTAATAAAGCTTGTGAAGAGGATAATTTTCCTTTACCCCCAATGGAACAAATTTTACAATCTGTTGCTAGTTCTGAATTGATGTCCTTCTTAGATGGATTTTCAAGATATAATCAAATACTTGTACATCCAGATGATAGACTGAAGACCACATTCAGGACCAAGTGGGGGACATATGCTTATCAGAAAATTCCTTTTGGACTAATTAATGTTGGAGCTACTTTCCAAAGAGCTATGGATATTGCTTTCAAAGGTTTGATTAACAAATCAGTTGTAGTGTACTTAGATGAAATTACAATTTATTCCAAACTAAGGAGTAATCATTTACATTATTTGAAGAAAATCTTTGAAAGATGTAGAAAATTTGTAATCTCCTTGAATCCAAAAAGGTCATTTTTTTCTCTTAACAAAGGAAATTTTTTTATTGTATCTAAAGAAGGAATATGTGTAGACCCAGATAGAACAAGGCAATATCTAAAATCCCCTTACCTCATAAAAATAAATATATGCAATCCTTCCCTCGGCAAACTAATTTTGTTAAAAGGTTTGTCTCATATTTCTCTCAAATTGTAATTCCCCTACAAGCTATGATCAAGAATAAGTTGATTTTCAAGTGGGCACTAACCGAAATAAAGGAATTTGAGGCAATTAAACAAGCAATCATTGATTCCCCTTTGTTATCAACCCCTGATTTTACAAGCATTTTTTTCTTTATACTTTTGCTTCCCAACAATCTTATGCAGCAATCTTGACTCAACCTAATGAACAACAAATTGAGGCTCTGATTTCATTCTTTAGTTCCAATCTACATGGAGTTGATCTTAATTATTCAGAGGTTTAGAAGTGAGCCTTTGCAATCTTTAAGTCCATAAAGAAATTCAGGCCTTTCCTCCTGAAGACACACACTAAAGTAATCGTTCCTTTCCCTTTTGTTAGGAAATTACTTATCCAAAAATAATTAGCAGAGAAAATACTAAATTGGGTTACTTCCTTGTAGGAATATTATCTAGACATTAAACCAGCTAAAATTGTTAGAGATCAAGGTTTTTGCAGGTTAATCACTGGAGTTGATGACAACTCGACTAAATAAGATTTAGGTAATAATGTTCAAATCATAGAGGTATTTCCCATTGACACTGAATCCCAATATGCTGATCTTATTGTTTATTTAAGAAATGGTTATGCTCCATTGGAACTCAATTACAAGAAGAAAAGAGCCCTCGGACTAAAGGCTAATCAATATCAACTTATCAATGATGTCTTAGTTAAAAGAAATTATGATTTTGTTTTGTTTTGTTTTTTTTTCTTAAGATGTATATAAAAGTATAAATTTGAAAAGGTCTTGTAGGAGCTACATCATGGACTAGCTGAACAACATTATGGTGGAGACACCATTTCCCACAAGATCATGCATGCTGGATATTATTGGCCAACTTTATTCAAGGACACTCATTCTTACGTTAAAAAGTGTAAAGTCTGCTAGACTATTGCAGGGAGACAAAATAAACCAGCCATACCTTTACAGCTAGTTAACATTGAACACCCCTTTGAACAGTGGGGACTGGACACAATAGGTGAGATTTCTACTAACTCTTCCAAGCAGCATAAATATATATTGATTGCTACTGATTATTTCACCAAGTGGGTGGAAGCAATACCCTTGAAGGTGGCCAATTCTAAGAACATTATTGAATTCATTGATCAATTTATTGTTACTAGGTTTGGTCTTCCTTATGCTCTTATTTTTTATAATGCGTCTTATTTTTCGGGTAACACAATTACTAAATTTTCTCTTAGAAGAGGTTTTAAACTAAAGTATTCTGCAAATTATTATCCACAAGGAAATGACTTAGCAGAGTCTACTAACAAAAACCTCATTAGAATAATCAAATGAACCATTGACCAAAATCAGAGAAATTGGCATAAATCTCTAACCTTTGCATTATGGGATGATAGGATTACTTAGAAGGTCTCTATAGGAACTTCTCCTTTTCAATTAATGTATGGTAAAGAAGTTATTTTGCCACCTAATCTAGTTATTCCATCACTAGCCCTAGTGCAACCCATTGAAGAAAAAACTTCCTCTTCTCTTCAATTAAGAATGTCCCAAATCCTTAAGCTAGAGGAAGAAAGAGATAAAGCTAGACAAGTCCATGCCCATCATCAACAATTGGTTAAGTCTTCATTTGATGCAATTTCAATTGAAAACAAATTTTTTGAATTTGGCAATCTAGTTCTGAAATGGGATAAAACCCATGAGGAGAAAGGAAAATATTCAAAGTTCTAAAGATTATGGATAGGCCCATTTCGTATTTTTCAAAAACTAGGCCCATCAACCTTTATTCTACAAGATCTACAAGGAAAGAGGGATGCTCTTCGTGTTAATGGGCTACTTTTGAAGAAATTTTTTTATTAAGGATACATATCCTTCTGTAAATATGTAAATAATCACACACACACACACACACACACATATATATATCTTTGTTTCTTTGGCCATATAAATGTTAGGTAATACACTTTTGTCTTCATATTGGGGTGTCTCATTATTAAAATGAAATTTCACTGATTATGTGAGAGATATTAGAAAGAAAATCATAACATTGAGGTTTAGTATCGCATCTATAACAAAGCTCTCAAATATTTATATCCATTAAATTGTGAATGTTTCATAACTTGAAAACTTTTATAAAATCTAGGTATCCCTTGATTTATCATGCAAAAGGTTTTCTTTAAAAAAGTAAAGGATATTGTGAATTTTTAGCATCTTTTGACTTTAATTGTCATCCATTACTCTTAAGGAGTGAATATGCCTTCCCATCCACTAATTTGAAAAAATTTAGAGTGCAATTCAAAGATATAAAACTTTAAATACAAGATGTCTCATCATAAGCTGACTTACCATGATCATGGGAAACTAATGATACTGACATTATCAACATTGGCTACCAAACCAGGATAATGGCTTATAGTTATATAACCATAATACAAGAGGTCTCATCACGATCCGACCTATTCAATACCATTATAACTTGTGAATGGAATTGTCATAATCTAGTTACAAATCCAAGACAATAGATTTCAAGCAAACTTCAAAACAAAATTTTAAAAGGAAAAAATTAAAAGCCACCTATGAATTTTACTATAAGTGGATGGGATACTGGTATATCTATGGTTAAATGGAAACCCTCTCAAGGTTATGGACGCCTGCTGGTAGTAGTGGCTCTACCAGTGACAAATAGGTCTATCTTAAAAGCTAAGCTTCTTTAGTTCTTAACTTTATCGTTATAACTGATTAAATAAAAAACAGGGATAATAAGGTTTTTCATCAATAAATAAGTTATGAAATAGTTCACAAAATGATGAGTTCTTTTATTCATAGTAACTTTTATCAATTTAAACTTCAAGAATTTCTACCTGTTTAAGCCTTCTTGTTTAATTGTTTAAAAGCTTCATGTATTTTTAACAAAGATAATTGTTTTGCCAAGTATGTCGCCAATTGTTGTACTACTCAACAACCCTACCATTATAGTAAATATTATAAGTAATAAATAATGGGGACCGTTTTTAAAATTTAGGATAAAATCCAAAAAAATCTAATAAAATAAGGTAATCTTAGCTTATTATTCCAAAATCTTAATTAAATCGAAAAGTCTCCCTTATCGAAACCCAAATATCAGAGATTAAGCCTTTTAAACATTGGCTTTCATTTAAAATATTTCGTCGGAGAATTATAACATGTCCCCTTAAGATAATTTATGATTAAAACATTCCTCGGTTGAGTTTTCTAATATCTAGGCCTAAATGATAAAAGCACTCTTTTGTGAATATAATAATAAAGTCCTGACTACACAAGATTTCCACGTAGCGTATCGAGGATTTAAATATCGATGGTTTCATTTTGATGTGCATGTCACAAACCTTCGATTATCCGATCCTTTGACCTCCGATATCGCTTCTCATTACATTCTCCGATATGTGATTTCATCGATACCACAATAACGCTCATCTCTGATATTCATTACACGACTGATCTCCAATCTCTGATATTTGCGGATCTTCAATCTCTAATACACTAGTTTCCACTCATTTCGTAACACTCATATCAGGATTTCCCATCGGTTGTTATCCTTTTGATTCTCCGATATGAAATCACCGACACAAAACTAGAAGGAAACTTGTTGTTCAACAATAGCCAGTCGCTCCTCCTCCTGAGGCTGTAGAAATGTTTGCGCTATTCTCTGATACTACATGCACCCCAAACGTTGGAAATTCTACCTGGGAGGCCATGTACAAGCTCTTAGAATACGAATAACCAAGGGTCACAGGAAAGATAGTCACAGTTGAAGATTCACTTCCTGTTTCTGATACTACATACAATGAAGTGGCCAATTCATTCCTCCACAGAATTACAGCTCAGCCAAAAAAAAATCCCTACACAGATATGATTAGATGGGTCATTGACCATCTAAATATTTCAAATAGGAATTTTATGACCAAAAGGAACATGGTCTTCAAATCATTCATTAGCAAAGATTTGTCCCAAATGTACCAGCTACCGTTGCCCAAGAAGAAATACAATAAGGAATTCATTGAGAAATCCATGAAAGAGAACGAGGACCAGTCATAGGTCATCATAGGATGCAGAAGAGATTATAATAAGCACAAGTGAGAGGATAAGGGTATGTACGCTATAGCTTCTATTGTCGAACCATATTGTTACATTTCTTCCATGATATGTAGACTATTTGGTTATCCTAATACCCAGAATTTTTCAAACCAATGGGTACCCCTAATTGATGTTGCCTCTGATAGCTATGTTATGGACTGGGGAACCATTCTATCTAATACCATTAGTTCCCAAATCCTATATTATAGGAAGAAACACACTTTTTCTTAGAATATTGTTCCCCCCTTCTACATGAGTGCTTACATAATGGATTATATTTATTTCACTTTTGATTTCCCATTCATGGGATGGAAATGGACCATATAGGACCTTAGGCCTATCCACATCTATCATAGCATTATCTGGAAGTCAAAATACCAGCCCCATTTCTACAAAACTTTCCATGACATTATGCTACCAATCCACCAGTTGTCTTTAATGAGAAAGCCCCTAGAATCTCACCTGAAGCCAATAATAACTTTTTATCAATTGGAATATGGTTTGGAGAGGAGTCATTTATCTATATTCAAGTTTTGGCGATCTTGCATACCCACATGTGTTGCCCCTATATGTTCCCGACAAGCTCCTAGTCGAGGAAATATCTTATCAGACTATGGGAAATGGCTTACCTAAGGTGATGAAACAAAAAATTGGCCTATCTTTCCCCTTCATTGTGGTGTCCACTTCCTTGAAAATTTCAAGCATGCTACTCTGGAAATTGAGGAAATCCAGCATCTGAACTTTCCAACGATTCCTAATCGGAAGTATGACCCTAATGATACTTCCAAGACTATTACAATTCAAGAAAAACTCAGGTAGTTCACAAATGAACCTAATAAGTTTAACGATTTGTTTGAAACATCCTCTAACTATGTAAAGGTTGAGAATCAGGCAGAAACAAAGTTGAGTCCCAGAGAATTGATTCATTTTAAACATTACAGGACTAAAAGGACTTCCCATTTCCCACAAATTTGTTAAAACTTAAGTAGCAGAGCACATAGCAGGACAAAGGAGTGAGCACATCACAGATTCCAGATGTGGCTCATACAAAAGAGGAAGATGATTCTTCTTCATCACAGGAAGATGAAGTTCTAACATAAGAGAACCTAGATGCGATTTGGGAGCAGTTTAACAAAGAGACCAACCCTAAAAATCTGCAAACTTCATTCCAGATGAATAGCACACAGACTCCTCAAGTCATAGATAAGACCTCGTTCACTATTGAGGCTTCCAAGGAGCTTATGGACACTAATGATTTGGATATCATCCCAATATTTCCGACCTCTAAGGTCATTTTGAAATTTGAGGAGATTCCTCGTCTTGATGTATTTTATAGTACAAAGCACAAAGCAGTGGTCAGCAAATAGAGGAAAAGGAGAAGAATTGAAAAAATTCAAGCTTTAGTCCATGGAAATGCCTCCTTTCAAGTACTTTGGAAAGATGCTCAAGTCAATCCTGTCAATATCTAGGATGGTTATCACAGTATGCAGGAGCATATGCCAATGCAACAACTGATAAAACCTTTGAGGTGCAATAGCTCCTAAGGAAGAAGGATGAGAAGATCAAGAAGCTTGAACAAGGTTTGGAGACCTAGAAAGAAGGAGTTGCTCAGAAATGGAAATCTCAGCCTGCACAACTACAAACAATTTTTTGATAGCCTAAAGATTCAATATGAACCTGATATAAAAAGTCAGGATTCTCAAATACAGGAGCCAAAACACAAGATTGAGAAATTGAAAGCCAATCCAGAGATAACAGAGTTTAGGAAGGAAGCAGGAGAGTTGAACAACATCCTTGCTCAACAGCAAGTTGCTTTTTTTCAAAAATTGGCCATCATCCAAGACCTATTCCAATCAAGCGATTCACTTGTGAATCAACTGTCTCATCTGAGGACATATTGCCAAGAGGTCAAGGAAAATATTTCTAATTTGACAGACTGGTAGGATAGTTATGAGGGTCGATCAACCAACCTCCTTAAAATCAAAGAATCTCAGAAATACATTTTTTTCCAAGAATGGGAGATATGGCTCAAACATGCAGAGATGACAATCTTTAGTGTCAGGTACATATCAAATAATATCATGGAATCAATCAACAATAGCCTACTGCAGGCTAACCTGATTTCACACTGCCCTGAAGATACCTTGCCTGATTTAAAATTGTTAAGAAAGACTTGACATGAATCATCAAAGAAGAAGGTTGAGGGAATTAAGGCTTTGTTAAAGATTGACTTGGAATGTAATTGGAATTTCCTAGTCAAACCCCATAGTCAGTGGTTGATGCTGAGGTGTCTCTCAAATGCAACCATTCATCTTCTTCTAGCACTCAATGATGAATTATTCATTGCATATATCCACATTAATCCTCACCATCCATGTGAATTGAAGTCGATGGCAGACATATGTGAGCTTTGACAGCGAATGGAAAAACAGTCTTCTTCTGAGTCATGATCGACTTGTTACAATAAGAAGTTATTATTATATCGTATTTTATTCTAAGTGTGGTTTCTTTACACCACCCCAGAATTTTATGGAACTTTTATATATATGAATTTTTATTACAAACTATAAATACACTTCATTGTTATGAAGGAAAGGTTCGGAATTTTCTCAAGAAATATTTTCGTTTGAACTATGTTGTAGCGGTTGCAACACCCTCCAAAATTTTGGCCTACATCCAAATTTTAGAGCCTTCTTTGGTTTTTCCACTAATGATTACAGACACTTGAGCTCATTCCATGAGCTCTTGTAGAGTCTTTCACTATTTTGCTTGTCCAACCAGCTGTCGTATTTTGGCATGTTGATTGTTTTTTCATGCTTGCGATCTTGTTCTAACAATTTTGAAGGTCAGTCTTTGTATGCATGAGTTGTCTCCGCTCTGTGAACATTGGTCATACTCAAACACAAAGTTGTTAGTGTTATCGCGCAAGTTTCATCACGGTCGTTCGAAGATTTATCTCAGGTGTCACACTTGTCGCTCTTAATCGTAAGGCAGTCTCACTAAGCACATGTTTGTCTTGTTGGTTTGTGGTGTCCTGTCATCAAGTCATGCTAAGTGTCTAATCACAATGTCACGTCTACACAAATTCACTTACTCTCACACTTAGCCATTTTTCCTGAAAATCTGTCGATCGGACAAACCCCTTCAACCGGACCCCAACGAAGCTACACTGTGTAGTCTCAGCTCTCAGTGACCCTACTCTGCAACCTAGAACTACACAATGATTGAGGTTTTCCTCAAGGGCAGTTGCATTGTACAATCTTGGAAGTGAGAAAGTTGTTTGTCTCCTAGAATTGCGCAGAATTTGTCTCCAAGTCTGATCCAATCTGTGCTTCCCACAAGATCAGTTATCAAGCCTCCCTTTTTCTATCGTAGATCTTCACTACAATGTGACTCGGGGCTGCACTACTCTCCAAAATTGTGCGGACATGCCCAGTTGCCTGCCTTGCACTGCTTGTAGAAATTGTGCAATCATGCTGATTCAGCCCTCCTGCTGGCTTTCTCTACTCTTCTCCTGAAAATTGCAAAATTCTGGTTGGTACACCTTCTGTTGCCCCGCTCTACACTTTTTATGAAAACTTTGTAGTAATGATGGGTAGGCCCATGCTATCTATTCTGTACTGTCTCTCAAAAATGCGTAGTTGTGACCAACAGCTCCCCATAACCTGATCATGCCTTGCTCTAGAAAATTGTGCAAAATTTCCTGTCAATGCCCTTTGTTGCCCTATTCTATCTCCCTCCAATAAAACAAATTCCCAGCTAGACCCCAAGTCGCCCACTTATTCCTCATCCTACAAATTGCACAGAACTATCCAGTAGTTCCCCCGACAGCCTACTTTGTCTTCCTCCCAGGAATTGCACAGTTCTGCCCAACTGGGTTCCACCTTGCAACTGTCACAGTTGTCCCTAATTGCACAAATTTGCCTCCTAGTGACCTCTGCACAGTTTTTCCCAACAGTACTCTGGAGCCCCTCATCCCTATGAAGTTTCAGTGTCTTGTCCTCCTTCCCATCAACTGGACCTGAAACCAAAAACAATGCATCATGCTAGACTAGGCGATTTTTGGATTTAATGTCATCCTGTCATGAGTGAATTACAGTAACAGGTACATTGATGGAGCATGGCACGATGACGAAAGGGATGAAGAAGGAGCGCATGCTAGAAGACTTGCCTGCAGTTGAATGGATGTACAGATCACATCGAGCAGCAAGAAAAAGAGACACATGCACTGAAACTATCAAGTAAAGACCAAGACCATCGAAGACCCCGCAACACTTTGCCATGCGAAGGTGAAGACACAACATGCCGAGATCACATCCATTACTTAGCATCATAGAATCTTGACATTGACAATAGTGTCATCCAGTACATGTCAACAGTGTCATGTCGAGTTGTGTCATGAGTTATCTCAGCCACATCACTACTATGGGCCATACTTGTTGTAATTAAATGTAATGTAAAGTGAAAGTCCAATGGACGCACATATGAAGTTGAAGAGTCACATCAATTGAAAAGTCATAGGAAGTTTAATGGTCATTAGGGAAGACCTAGAGTAACAAGGGCCAAGAATCACCCTTGGTAATATATACCCCCTCATTGTATGAGAAAAACACTTTTCACCTTTGCTCCTCCCACATAGCCTTGAAATTTTGTAGTATGTTCTTTGAGGAGCAAGGAGTGGCTCCAATGTCCCACTATTGGGACTAGTGATGTATGGTGTAGAGATGTGTCTTAGAGATTTTTCCTAATTCAGAAGCTTTTCTCAGGCCAGCACGTTTTCACACATGTTTTGTATCTATTTGTAAGGCTATTATTTAAACTTTTGTAATGCATTTTTTCTTAACCTATACTAAGATAGTTGAACCACTTCGGTTATTTCAGTACTTACATTGTTGAAGTTGTGTTGTATTGTTTATCAATGTTGTCTTGTCAGTGTGGACTACTCCACAAGACATTAGACAAAACATTCTTATTTTCCTTGGTTATAACAACTGACACCCCCATCTGGACAACTCCGTTGGACTGTGTACGTGTTTTCCCTTGCACTTTGGTTTCAACAACTACCGCATCCATTGTGGAATATTTCGCTGGATGCTGGATAGACCCTCCTTGTTTTCACATGTGTCTCTCCCTGGGTGTTACTACTACCTCTCATCTAGAGGCTCACTTTTACCCCCTCCCTTATAGTAAGAGAAATCGGACACAAAGTTACATTACGCACTCACCAAGCATACTCACCTCACTTTCTTGAAGTTAAGATCATAACACTCTCATGTGTTGAATGTCAAGAGCTAAGGCAAATATTCAAGATAATGGCAATTGGGCCATTGTACCGAATGGGACTCCTACACCAAATGGTGTGAGGTCTAGTTGGGACTTCATACTAGGGAGATCCCCTGAATGTTCGCAGGTCCAGCACTATCAATACACTACTGTAACTAAAAAGGATCTTAATAGAAAGAGGAACCACTCTAATTTTACTTATGAGTAGAGTTAATGTTTATTGGGTACTACTATCTGTATATTGATGTTATGTTTATGAATAACTCTCCAAAAGCCAACCCCCAACCACATAGAAGGTTAGGAATATATATAGAAGTATGGTAAGTTGGGAGTTCTTATCTAATTACCAATATAAGGTAAGAGATCCACCTTTGATGGAGGGATAGAATCAAAGGATAAGTGGTGAAAAGTCCAAATTAGGGAAGGATAGGATCTAAATGTTTTATCCAAGGTAAGTAGTTGACACAAATTCTAGAAACTCCTAGAAGGGGAAGCTTTTGGAATCCCAATCATTCTCTTGGATTTATAGAACCAATGCAGGTGCAAAGGGGAGAAACCTGTTGGCGAACAATGTGGGCCATAGTAGAGCAACCTGTTGGTGAATGCACCCCATTATGCTTATAGGGAGCGTTGGTCCTCAAACTAGCTCAAATGAAGCAGTTTAGAGATAAAACTCTAGGAAATGAAAGGTACATGCTTAGGGCTTTGTGTAAGATGGTGACAAGGGGGAATAGGATGTTGATTGATCCCATTAGGAGGCTCACTGATCGGATGTGACAAAATGGCCTATAACATGGATGATTTGGTGTATTTAGGATTTGCAGATGGTGCTAGTAGACATAATTGGAATTTAGCTTTCGTTGCTTGGGTAATACATTATCCGTCTTGTCAGTTGTTTGTTGCAAGAGGCATATGTATTAGTCTCGCTTCTAATAATATGGTTGAGTACAATGTCATTATTAATTTACTATCTGAAGAAATATCTTATGGTATTGAATCATAAGTGGTTTATTTGGATTCACAATTGGTTGTGTCTCAAATAAATAATGTTTATTGTTTAAGGGATCCTCTATTACATTGTCAATTTCTGAGAGTGAGATTATTGAAAAGATCATTCACTTTTATTACTTTCATTCACATTCCACGATCAAATAATGCATTAGTTGATTCTATAGCTAACAAAGCATTAGATTAGCATATTAATCATTCATCACATTAAATCAAAATAACAAAAAAAAACCATTTGTACATATGATCAAATCATCACTAAATATTTTTCTATAGATAGATATAATATGTCAAAATATTACTAAATTCGAACAAATGTCCTACAAAACTAGGGCTTAATCTTGATCATGTCCATATATCAAAAAGATCAGTCATCTAAAATCTAAGTCTATAGGCCCTGCCCTGGATGAGCATCCTGGTAGAAGATGATGGAATTCGCCACTCATCGAAAGAGTCACACCCACTCTCATGGTACCCCAACCACTCGTCTTTTTACATCTTAGGGAGATCCTCTATCGATTCCATTGGAACCTAGTGAGTCAAAATGTCCATGTTCCTCTCAATAGTATGGAGCACTCTCTCATACTTAGTTCCTGCTCTCTTCATGTCTCTATCGCGACGCCTATGCCTCAGTAGACCCTCAAGTCTCATTGGTCCAATATCTATATTATGATCATTTAATATTGTAAGTTTTTTTTCATGAAAAACGATTTTGAATTTCTTGAGATTATATTCAAAAATCCAAAAAATAAAATATGTTAAAAAATCAAAACTTATCAATGTTTCCCCATGCACCTCCTTCTAGAAGTACTAGCTCTTGGTTTGCTCAGAATTATAATCATGCATAAGGGTAATCCGTTATGGAAATGACTTGTTTCTCCCACTAGTGGAAGAACTCGTCATCAAAGGCTGCCTAAGAGACTTCACCTCTACCAAGTCACTTGATTTGATCTGCCCATCTAGCCATCCTAGGATCTACAAGGCCACTAATGGTAGTAACTACTCTAGGTCGTTGTGTTGGAACCCACTCAAAGAAAAATGAGTAGAGGAAGGTGCCATAGTTGAAATTATTTGTCTTCCCCTGCCTTACTGATATCAATTATTTTTTCGTATTGGATAAGAGTGTTGCACACCAGTCACATGCTACTGGTTTTAGGCATTCTACTTCCATAAACATATATGGTCGTGAAGCCTGATGTAATGAATTTGAACCTGCTATCTTGACAATAGTTAATAAGATTATCTTGATGGAAAGGCTTGTGATTTCTTTTATCATGACTTTGATCCAAACTTGTTAGTATCTGGTGTGCAATACATAACAATGTAATCATCAATATTTAGGCCTCCAAGGGCCTTCCCTTTCATATCTATTGTTTCTCCCCTTTAGGAAAGTCCTGTTATGAATTAGATATCTTCTACTTCGATTTATAAATGCAAGTGATCTATGATGAATTATTTCTGCTCTCGGTCCCAGTAATGAATCAACATTTCCAACAATTTATTTTGAGTTCTCATGTTGGGCATCATGAAGAATTTGAGTAATCCACAATTTTTCAATCCATCCAATGACTCTTTATCATCTAATACCTCATTATCAACATCATTGTGCTCTCTCTCCCTCCAAATCATCAACATCCTGAAAAAATCAAGGATTTCATCCATTAGAAATTTGGTTTTTCAATCTTATTCTATGCATACACGATTTTTATAAGATACATTCGCATACACACATGGATTTCCCTTAGGAAAATCATGTATAGGGATTTCTATACGCGGATTTCAAATCTCCAAACTGCGTACACATAGAGAGGTTTTTGAAATCAAAAAATCTCTCAAAAAATTCTATTTAATCTACTAAAATTTCAATCAAATGGACAATATTAAGGTTATGAATTAACTGGAGTTCATGTTTGTTGGATTCATTAATGGATTTGACCATATCAGTTTGCCCAAATTTTCTCCAAGAGGCCTCTTCTCAAAACTTGGATGGTAAAAATGAAATGGGGTGAGTTCAAAAATTATTTTTATAGCCAAAATTTAAAAACCCACTTTCCTAAAGTTCATTTTTAAACTTTATTAGTTTATTTATAAACTTTTTTCCCTTTTCTTGAAGTGTTCACAAAGGATATTTTCAAGGTGATGAAAACTTTTTATGACTTAGTCCTACTTTTTCTGCCACTTTGACTCCACGATTGTTGACCTTTCGTGGCAGGTATCATTTTCTAAACTAGAATATAGGTTAAGACATATCACTTTTCCATTGGATTATGCATCTTGACCTCATACAGCAATATTTAGCCATATGGTCGACCCCATTATGTTGCAATTTTTTAACCCCTCTCACTCGCCAACTAGAGCCTTTCCTTACATGGGTTTCCTATTTAGATCCTCCCTATCATATGTTTCCCATGTTGCAAGTATTGTGTAGGCTTGTGAGTCCTCTTTAGTTCCTCCATGACTTTGTGTTGAAACCTCATTCTTCTTCATCTTTGTTATTTTCTAGCCTTATACCCTAGAGGCTCCCATGTGTTAAGTTGTACTATTGAATTGCCTTAAGCCAACTTCATTTGGACTCATGGATAAGTCACTTTTGACCATGACTTTTTCAAAGTTCGAACCATGCATTCATAAGCCTTTGCGACTTGACATCCATTTTTCCATGGAGAGTACATCACCTGAATGTTAATGACCAACATCTGCCACCTTGCATTGAGCATAGGATTGTTCCAGTCCCATAAACTAGTGCACTTTACCTTGATACTCATTCTCTCCATTGTATTATAGGAATTATTTATTATTTTTCAATATTTAATTATGAAAAAGACAAAAAATCAAATATTCCAAAAAGGAGCAAGAATGAGACAATTTCTTCATTATTTGATGGTAGAAAGATTCAGTCGTGTATCCCTTGAACAAAGCACTTAAAATGAGTCTTTCCTCCATCGGGATGCGACTTAGTTTGACTTTAGGGAAGCCATAACCTTGTTTTTGATTCAGTACTCCCCTTGTTGGTTATCTCTTCCAATCATATGGAGAGTTTGTTAATGCCTCTTGCATTGCAAACTTATACAAAGTTACCTTATGCTGCCATAAACTCACATCAAGTCATGATTTTGTTCAAGGGAAGTAAATCTATTGTCGACCATTCTACAGTGCCTCTTGACTCATTTTTGTCGAGCATAGCCAGTTTGTCAAGTTATTCTCAGTATCACATCAATGACTTGGTCCTTCACTCGTGTTGGTTAAGAAGGTCCCCATTGACTCATTATTGGTGGTTTTTCTCTTATCAACTCCAAAAAATTGGTCTGAGAGTAGACCTAGAGTTGCATCCTAACCCTATTTAAATCATTGATAGGTGACCTTGTGCTTAGCATCGATTAGTATTATGGGTGTTTAACTAAGTTTTTTCCCTTGTGTTCAACGTCAACTTACATTATCACACATTGGGATGCATGCAGTAACTTGGTTTCCATTTGACCATATTGGTGGATTCCTTACCTCTTTGTCAACTTTCATTATTGATTGTTCATATGATTTCTATCATGTGCTAGCCACATCTTGTGAACGCCGGAAATGTACGTCAAAATGCTTACTTCATCTCTCTTCATCCAATTTCTTCCAAATTATTTTCCTATGGGTTATACTTGTGCTGGTTTATGTGGGATGCCTTAATGCCTTCCTTCCAGTGGATATTTTCCCATCAAATCTAACTCATTTCTCTGGGAACATGTTCTAGAGTCCTTTTTTCAATACCTTAGGGTTTGTAGTCATTAGTGGAAGACTCCTTCACTATCGACAATGAGAATACATCAATGTCTCTTGATTGATAGATTCTTTCAAGTGTTCAACTTCACCACATCTATTCACACTTGTTAGATTGTACTCGGGTACCTTGACAGTCATTATCATTATTAGTGAGTTGTCTCATGTTTGTTAACAGTATACATTAATGCCCGGTAATCAAACAATTTCTCACATGGTCGACTTCAACTCATTTATTCCCATAGTGTAGAAATGTACCATCTGTGGTATGTCAAGACCTTGGGTTGTGTCAGCATCTTGGTTCACTTGATAGCTCCTTTAGTTTCCTGTTAATGACACATCTGACCCTTATTTTTTGTAGTCCTTCATAGCAACAGCTTATATGTTGGCACCCAAGTTTATGCAGTATATTTATTCCACCTATATGACTTGGTAATTTTATGAGGATCCATTACGTAACATCATTGATTAGATAGTCTTCTAGCATCATTGATCAAATAGTCTTCTATATGTGATATTGAGACATAACTCCATTGTGTTCCTTCACAACTATGATATGATGATCCATTATGTATTCTTCATCTCCTTCTGTACACTTGTGTATACATTTTGGATCCACTTTATACTTAATTAGTAGACATGCTTTATTACTTTTGAGCATGGGTATGCCCGCCTCATACATGAGTTTTATTTCTAACTCCTTTCATAGGTATTCAATGGGATAGAATCTGGTAATCTCCTCTTGTGTTTTCGGATGACTCCTCTCTCTATAATTAATATATTTCGGCCATCATGTACCCCTTTTGACCCCATATATTGGGGGAGTCTGTTATAGCATCATTTAGCACTCTTGTAGACCTGATGCTCTTTTATGGCCCTAGGCAGTCCCTTTTCCCATACAGACTTGATCTTATATTAAAAACAATATTTCAAAATCCATACGCAATTAGTCCCACACTAAATCATGTACATACACAGGTCCTATAACACTCCACACGCGTATAACTTTTAAAATATGAAAAAAAATTCTATTTTTCGGTCAAGGTTTACGGGTTTTATTGAGAACCTACCTACAGGATCCTGTGGCCTAACTGTGATAAAAAATTTTAGGTGGTATACATACACCCCTTGGGTAGGCCTAATTCATACAAGAGAAGGGATATCGACATTATACCCATTTTTCTCCCATATCAAGTTTGTTTTTCCTATGCCTCCTGCACTCCCAGTCTCTAGGAAACCCTAGTTTCCTTTGTAGAGATGCTCATCATCCTTATATAGCATCTTCTTACGCTTTTTATTGAGGTTTTCTTCATAACTCAGGTGGGACAGATCCAGAGGAAGGATTCTTCAATGCCTTTGGCCTAGATTAGGTTGCACCTTTCTTGTACCTATTGTTGTTAATCAATAAAGAAGCTCATGTCTTGTTCCTGATATGTTATTATCTCATGAATAATAGTTTATATGTTTATATATGATGATATAACATATATTTTATGTATGCACATTGAATTAGATATTATGTATATGCTTTTATGAATTGACTTGCAGGTTTACTTGTTTTAGAGGAAGCGGAGGGTTTGGATGCTACAGGAATATCATCAAACGTAGGACCTCTGGGTATGTTTCCAAATCCATGTTTGGTAATTCATATTTTTGGCATGCTTGTTTGACTACTCTTTGTTGATTATCTTGTTCTAATCATGTCTCAAAACACTTTAAAACACAATATAACTGAAATAAATTGGTCGAAGGCTCTAGATTCTGAAAACCATCTATTTCCATACAAGAATTTGTATCAAAGAGAATAAAAAAAGAAATTAAAGGGTATAAACCCTAATATAGTGACTTCTAAAATAAAGTTACGTAAAATTCCACCAAGGCTACTCTCACATAGCAATGCTTCGTTGAGAGTTGAAAAGACCAAAATAAATTCATAATTAACAAGCTAGAAAACTTGGGCTACAATTAAACCCAAGGATATTGAAGTCAACGGGGCTTTCTTCATATAACATTAATTAACAAAAATACCAAATGGATTTAGAAAAAATCAAATAAAAATAAAGTATACCGCTACAAGTTACAAAACCCCTTTCCATTTTCAACAACAAGCTTATGTAGTTCTTGAAAATCTAAATCAAGGAATTGAAATGAAAGACATAATAAGTAAATGTTTTAACATTTTCACAACCTCCTATTTAATTGAGAAAAGGAACAAACCCACTATAGAAACAATGAACTATGAAATGGCTTTATATCGTTTTCACCTCAAAATATCTATAGAAAATTCTATAGATTCACAAGATAATGCAATTTGCTAAAGCAAGAGACAAGAATCTACTCCTACGCTTTTACATCGAAAGCCCATAAACATCGAACAAACAATAATCAATAGAGGAATAGAATCAAAGGCACATAACACAATAAATATTTGTGGAAAACCACAGCTCAAAACCCCACTATCTGTTTTGTATTAATCTGGAAAATCAAGATGAAATTACAATGCTTGTTCTTTCTAGAACAATCCCAGCACTCAGCAAATTCAATCTCTAACTCATAAGCAAGCTAAAGGCCAAAGCTTAGCCTCTTCACAAGATCTACAAGTCTTTATTCCAATGAATAATTCCTATGAAGGATAGCTTGCATTTAAAGGGAAATAAAGCCTCTAAAAATAGCGCAATCCCTCAAGGATCAATTCCTGATTGCATGCACTATCAATGCAACTCAAAAAAATCTAAAACAAATAGTACATTGTCTCTACACTCTATTCTCAAATTGGTCTTTCTCATAATTGACATGCATGATTTTCAAATGAGTAAATATTCAGTTAACTAGAGTAGCACATGCAGAGTTCATTAGTGACACCAGTGACTGTTAACTCACTATTAGTTCTCTCAATTAGTTTGAGAACTAGTTTCACTGAACTAAATCATGAAACTAAGTCTTCTATTTTACAACTCACAATTAACTTACAGTGGACTCCTACAAATTAGGGATAACATATACATGACTTCCAACTCAAATTTCCTAAGTTAAGCAAGTTTAATAAACTTATTTTAACTATTTTAAGTTGCTATGAGAATAGAATTCGAATTTAATTCACAATTTAATTCAGGGACAAATTAAACTGGAATTTCTTGTTGCTATTTCACAACACTCCCTCTCAAAAAGAAAGGGATTATCAACTACTCTGATCCTGTCTATGTGGAACTTGAATTTACATATTGACAATGCCTTTGTCAAGATGTCATCATCTTTCTCCTCCACGGGAATGTAATCTAACAACATGCTCCTCCTTAATACACAATCTCTGAGATAATGATACCAAATATCAATATGCTTGGACCGATCATGAAAGACTGGATTTTCAAAGATTTTGATACAACTCTGATTATCACAATAAATTATTGTCAAATCCATCTCTTGACCAAACAAACCAACTAGGATCTTCCTCATCCAAATAGCCTCACATGTTGCCCGACTTGCAGCCATGTACTCTGCCTCTACCGAACTGAGTGCAACCGATCTTTGTTTCCTTTTGTACCAAGAAACTGTCAATGACCCAATAATAAATACCCCCCCATGATGTGCTCTTCCTGTCGGATGGACTCCATGCCCAATCTGCATCAGTGAAGCCTTGAAGCTTCACTCCCTTTGTCCATCTGTACCATAACCCAAACTGAGTAGTGCCTATGAGGTATCCTAATACATGATTTATCGCCTTCCAATACAGTTTGGTAGGCGTAACCATCGCTTGACTAAGTTGGTTAACTACATAGCACATATTTGGTCATGTGTTCACCAAGTACATGAGTGAACCCACAAGCTTCCTATAAACAGTAGCTTCCACTACTTCCCCTAAAGTAGCATCCTCCTTCCTCCAGTTACTAGCTAGAGGAGTCTCCATGGGTTTATTTCTCTCCATGCAAAATCTCCTGAGTGTCTCGTTGGCATAATTTCCCTGAGATACAAACAACTTCCCATCTCCCTGCCATACCTCCATGCCAAGAAAGTAATGCATAAGCCCCATGTCCTTCATCTCAAACTCTCTTGCAAGGTCCTCCTTTCAAGATTTGATGAGCTTATCATCACCTGTCAGTATGAGATCATCTACATAAAGTACAATGATCAACAGCTTACCTTCCACCATTATGTGACACAATTTTGCATCTGCTTCACTCTTCGTGAAGCCCAACCGAGTGACGTAACTATCTATACTAGTGTACCAAGCACGGGGTGCTTCCTTCAGCCCATACAATGCTCTCTTGAGTCAGCACACAAGTGACTCATGGTCCAAGGTTTCAAAACCTTCGGGCTGTTCTATGTCAACCTCTTCCTAAATCAGCCATGGAGGAAGGTAGTCTTCACATCCATTTGATGGATCTTCCAACCCATTTGTGCTGATAGTGCCAAAATAGATCTGATTAACGAGTACCTTGCAACAAGAGAAAAGGTCTCATCATAGTCAATCCCCTCTACCTGTGAAAAGCCACGAGCCAAAAATCTAACCTTATGCTTCTCCACACTACTATTTGTAGCTTGCTTTACCTTGTAAATCCAACGGGAGCTCACAACTAACTTGTCCTCCAGTCTCAGGACCACATCTGAAACATTGTTTCGAACTATGGAGTCATACTCCTCCACCATCGCATCAACCCAAACTGGTTGTTGCACTGCTTCCTAAAAGGAAGATGGCTCTGTCACAACACATTCACCCATAAGTGCCATGTATCCAATGTACCTCTCTGGTGACCTCCTCCATCTGTGCTGAGAAGTGGGTGCTCCCACATTCTCTCGTGCATCATCCAACAATCTGTCAGCCTCTCTAGTGTGCTTTCTTCCCTCTATGGAAGACTTTTCCTTAGTGCATGTCTCCACTCCCTGAACCTATGCATGTGGATTCTCCACATCAATCTAAGACCCCTCAATGTTAGGAGCTAAAATCTCCTCATCCGCATGTAGCTCAAGCTCCCTCTCAAGGGATACTTGCATGGCCTTCTCCTCATCGAACCTGATATCCCTACAAGCCACTATCATCTAACTGGTTGGCATGTACACCTGATAGTTGTGGGGTGTATCAGTGTACCTCACAAAGATCCCCAACTCTGTTGTTGGCTCAAACTTCTTCCATGCATCTTTGATCACATGGCAATAAACCGATGACCCAAAAATCCTGAAGTGACCAACATCTAGCCTCTTACTGGAATAAGCCTCCTCTGGTGTCTTCATCTCTAGTATCTGATGTGGGCTATCATTCTGAACATAAACCATTGTGTTGCATGCCTCAACCCACAAGTGTAGTGGTAGGCCCTGATCATGCAACATCGCCCTTTCTTCCCCTACTATTCTCGTATTCTTCCTCTGAGCAACCCCATTCTGTTGAGGGTTATGGGGTGTCGCCAACTCTCGTTTAATCCCTTCCGCTACACAGAAGTTCTTAAACTAATTAGAGACATACTCACCACCTTTATCACTTCGTAGAGCTTTAACATTCTCACCAAACTCTTTCTCTACCAATTCTTGAACTCACAAAACTTTGTGAAAGTTTGATCCTTTTTCTGCATAAAAAATACCCATCATTTACGAGAATAGTCATCAAAAAATAGAACATAATACATGTGTTTGGCCATGGAGGTTGTCGAGAATGGTCCACACACATCTGAATGGACTCTCTCTAGAATAGACCCTACTTGAATGCCTTTGTATCCAAAGGAAGACTTGGTGTATTTTCCCAAAGTAAAACCCTTACATGTATCAACTTGCTCAAGCGTACCTTTGGGAAGACCAATAGAGATTTTTTGCAATATCTTCAAAGCCCCATGATGCAAGTGGCCTAATCACCTATGCCACAACTCGCCGATGTCTCGAATCAACATCTTTTCCACTTTTTAACTCAAAGAAGCATAATCCTCTACCTCTATCTTATAGAGATTCTGAACTCGAATCCCTATCTTCTTCACTTAACCAATGGCTATGTGTCGAAGGAACACCTTTCCTTTCTAAAATATCACATCATAGCCTCTATCCTCAAACATGGCAACAGATACCAAGCTCTTTGTCAGTCCAGGTACATGCATAACATTCTTCAAGGTGAGTGGAGCCGCGTGCTCCCTCTGAAAAGTAATAATGACTACACCAGTAACATTATACTTACCATCATCACCCATCTCGATATGCATCTTGAGATCTTTCTCCTCCAGTTCACTGAATAACTCTTTGTCGCTAGTCATGTGGAAATAAGCTCCACTATCTAAGTACCAAACACTGCCCATCGTTGAGGACACCATGCATGCAATGAGAGAAAATTCCAATTCGAATTTGGAGGCCAAAACCTCACCCGCCCCTCCTCCTGAGGACTTCTCCTTGGACTTCTTCAATGGACAATTTGTATAAAAGTGACCCATCTTGTGACAATGAAAGCATTTAACTTTCATCATGTCCTTCTTCTTACCTCCATGATAAGAATCTGATTTGGAACAAGACATTTTACCTTTCCCCTTCCTTGCCTTAATTGCTAAGGCATAGTTCTCTTAATCATCGATCTTTGATGAAGATCCATCCCTGGTGTTCCTCATGATCTCATCCTACATCAATGCTGACCATAGTCATTCCCAATCTGACAGCTTCTCCCAACCATTGACAGAGTCCTGATAACTATGCAAACTCTTTGGGAATCCAAGAAGAGCAAGGCTTACCATATCCTCCTCGAAAACTGTGATGAACGCTTCCAAGTTCATCCCTGCATTGAGTGAACTTGGTCAAGTACTTTGGAATCATCTCGCCTTTCTCCATCTTGATTTTACAAAGTTTATCCTTCAGTGCCAACTTCCTTTGATCACTCTTATTCTAGTACAAGTCAGTCAATGTTTTCCACATAGCATGCAGAGTTTCCTTGCCATGGAGACTCGAGACGATGTGGTCTTGAACTCCCTCAATGACTATCTGCCTTGCCTTTGCCACACACTTCTTCCATTCGGCCAAGTTTTGTGCATCCATAGTTGTTGCCTTGGGGACTTCTTGATCAATGAATTCCTTCAAGCCATTATCTTCTAGCATAGCCTCCATCTTGTCCCTCCAGGCTATAAAATTCGAGCTTCATTCCAAGACATACTCAATCCTCAACCCATGGAACGCCATCTGTCAATCCTGAAGTATGTATGCAAATTCGACTTTCACCTGTAACTCAAAAACTCAAAACTTCAAAATATCCTCTAGATATGTTTTTATTAAATCGGCGATATCTCCCTCATTCAAACTCTAATTCGGCCGATTTGTTTTTTGAATTTGGGTATATTCTCCCAAGGAATCCAGATCTGCAATTTGTTTCTGAAAATTTTATACAGATATTATCATATCTGCTCTGCAAACTCTCGGTCCAAAAAATAATCTTGCTTTGATACCATGTAGAAAAACCTGCAGAATCACAATCTCATGTAATCTACTAAAACAAGATACAAGAATCTACTTCTACTCTTTACAACAGAAGCCCATAAACATTGAGCAAACAATAATCAATAGAAGAAGAGAATCAAGGCACATAACACAATAAATATGTGGGGAAGTCACAAATCAAAACCCCACTATTTGTTTTGTATTAATCTGAAAAACCAAGATGAATTTACAATGCTTGTTCTCTCTAGAACAATCACAGCGCTCAGCAAATTCAATATCCAACTCAGAAGAAAACTCAAGGCCAAATCTTAGCCAATTCACAAGCTCTCCAAGTCTCTATTCCAATGTGTAATTCCTATGAAGGATAGCTTGTATTTAAAGGGAAATAAAGCCTCTAAAAATAGCGCAGTCCCTCAAGGATCAGTTCTTAATTGCATGCATTGTCAGTGCAACTCAGAAAAATCTAAAACAATTATTACATTGTCCTTGCACTCTAGTCTCAACTGGGTCTTTCTCAGAATCAGCATGCATGAGTTTCTGATGGTGGAATATTTAGTTAACTAGAGTAGCACTAATTAGGTCACTAGTGTCCCAATTGACTGTTTACTCACTACTAATTCTTGAAACTGATTGGAACTCATTTAATTGGACTTAACTCAACAAACTGAGTTAACTAATTACAACTCATTCATAACTCATCCTTAACTCCTATAAGTTAGGGAGAACATATACATGTCTTCTAAAAGACTTCCAATTCTAATTTCTTAAATTAATTAAGTTAATTACACTTAATTAATTATTTTCAAATTGCTATGAGAAAATAATTCTATTTTAATTCACTATTTAATTCAAGGAAAAATTAAACTGGAATTTCTTGTTGTCATTTCTCAAAATTAAGAAGACCAAGATGTAAGATTTTTTCTTTCTCTCTTATTAAAGAATCACAAAAGGCATCAAAAGAGGGGGACTTGTAGTTTTGTCCTTGAGAAATAAAATTTTCTCTAGTAGAATAGAAAGTGGAAACGAGCACAGAGTAGGCTAGTCCTAACTTAGTAAAAATGGAATAGATAAGGCTACCATCTTCTTTCTTAAACTTAACACCTTCCAAGAGAATTCTAAGGGTCTTGAACTTAGACAAAAAATCTTCGGAAGAAAAATTATTGGGGTCCAACGTAAGCAACTTATTTTCAAGTTGATGGGCTCTAATTTCATTTTTAATTCCAAATATTTTACTGAACTTTTCCATTGCTTCATCGAAGGTATCAATTTATGCGATATGGAATCTAAGATATGGAGACATAGACATCCATATCAACCCACGTGCTTGATCTTGATTATTTTCCCATTTGGCTTGCTTTTCTTCATATTGAGGTTTAGACTCTTGGCCTAAGGTTATTTTATAAAGACCTTTGGAAGTAGGGTAGCCATTGGAAGTAGTTGGTGTTGTCAAGAATAACTAGGCATGGACTTTCCATTTTGAAAGAAACTAAAGTTGTATATGTTTAAACTAAGTGTTCAAATGGAAATATCTCAAACAATTAGGCTAATTCAAAAAAACGGCTCTGAAAACTGAATCCGGATGAAGAAGTTATGGTTTTTTAAGAAAAGTTGTTGAAGATGCCAACGAACCACGTGAATGTTTGGAAGTGGATGATAATGTTATATTTAAAATAAATACAAATTACCCCCCCCCCCTTCCAGGATTCAATCTTCAATATCTCACTTTTAAAAAAAGAATTACTTTATGTGACCCACATTGTATAAATAAGTGAAAAGTCATTATTTCCATGGTACTTTTGTGACACTATTCCCACTAAATTGTACTTAAATAAAAGATAAAGTGACTTAAAATTATAAATGACTCATTTTTTATAATGGGTGAGAACATTTTTACATAAAATAATTTTAAAGCATAAGTTACATGTGCTTTTTCAAAAAGTAACTCAATTAAAAGAAATATTTGAACCCAAGACCTCTATTCTCATAAAGTAACTTTAGACCAAGTGAGCTAGTTTAAAAGGTTAGTAATTATTGTAAAGGAGGAAAATGATTTTTTTTCTTTTCTTTTTTTTGCTCACTAAAGCTTTGGGTTGCGTGCTTACTTGAGAAATCTCTTTTTTTCCTACAAAACAAAAAAAAACAACTACACAAACCAAACAAACAAGCAAAAGTATCCAAGCCTTACTACTTAAAGTTAGATTTGGTTGGAAACTAGATATTTTTCTCAATGTTTTTCAATTTTTGAGATCACACTAAGGTGCGGTGGAAAAAAGCATACGCATGAGAAAAAACATTTCTTTATGTTTTTGGTTTGCCCAAATCGCACAAAGTTATGGGGCAAAATCCATACACATAAATGAAATCTATAGATCCGGTGATATAAAAAATTTATAGAGGACTATAAACTAAAATAAACAGAGAAATAAATAACTATAACTGCAAATAAATAATGTATACCTCCAGATCTTAAAATGACATAGTTAGGGCTATTGGAAACCTTTTCGCGTGAAACAAAAGGGCTTCCTCACTAGCGCATGTGCTCCTAACACAATAGAATAGACCTCTTGGCCCGAAAGTGGTCAGAAATAGTAGACCTAGGAAACGACAGTCGGATGTAGTTGTATTGGCTTCAGATTTGGATCACCAATGGATGTGGCCCTCGAATAGCTCTTATACCATGTAGGAATTTACAGGGTAAGCTCCTTAGATAGAAAACCAAAGGAAACCGCTCAAAAATAGATCACATATCAGTACACCAATATTCTTGATGTGGTTAAAACCCTCAAAGAGGGAAATAGTGGATGACCTAAGCCAACACAACCACTTCAGGCAATTTATTAATGTAAAAGAAAGAAAATTTACATAAGATTCTCTCATGAACGGTCACCTAACAAATGACTCTCCATGCTCTTTAAATAGAGATCATGGACCAATCAGGTGTTAATCCACGAATCAAGTGTCGGTAATACAGAGGAGAGAATGAACCGTCAAATCACTTCATATCTAGAAAAAAATTCAACAATATGCTCTTCATTATCAAATACCTCTGAATTTTCTTGGTTTTCTAGGATGGATGTGTTGAAAAAAACTTCAACCTGATATGAATTATTCATTGACTCAACTTTGAACAGGGAAGCTTCCACTACTAAATAATCAGCTACTTTGATTGTGCTCCCATGGAACGAAATATATTTTGAATAATCAAATATTGGCACTAGCACCCAAATTCTTTCTATGTAGGCTTTCAATATGTTCTTCTTGATATTATATGTCTTTCTTATCTATTTGACAATTAGAAATGAATATAAAAAAACAACAAAAATTTTAATTCCTCTTTGTTGGGCTAGAAGCACTCCCTGAAATAGCACCTCATATTTAGTTTCCTTATTTGTATATGGAAATTTCCAAGGAAAGGACATATGGAAACCATTCTTCACTTGGGATTTGAAATATTATTCCAAATCATGATCCCATGTTTGATGAAGAACCATCAAAGAACATTTTCCATCTTCCATGAGATAAAATTACGCCATTACTATTTACATCATTTAATATGGCATAATTTCCATGACCATTGTCAATGTATCCAATTGCTCGATCAACCTCTTTCTTCTCAAAAAAGACTAGACTCCTAAATTCTCTTGGTACTCTTATCATACGACCATCCTTACCTAGAATCATCATATAGGTTCCTTCTTTCATCTTATATCTTCCTAAAGGAAAACTCCACTCTCTACCAAAAAAGAGCCCATAAGCAACATGTAGGTCCACCACTACTATAGTAAAGACTATAGTGATTTTTGGTAGCGAACCTATAAAAGCATAAAAATACTTACTTTCACCATAAGTTGGTATTTTTATTGAATTGATCGCACAATGCTTTCACTAGTCTCATAATATTTCGTGTAATCTATACCTATTTATTTCATGATGTGAAATGGCATGATGTTATTTGTTGCACCACTATCCATTAAATAACTATGAAATATGAACTCTAGAGTTTCCAATGAGATGTAGAAAGGAAGCACTTTACCTTGATGCCTGACAGGAGAGGTAGAACTCATTGGTTGGTGTGACACAATAGCTAATTCTATCCTCATATGAGATACATCATCATTTGCAAGAGCTTTGAGAAGGTTTCTCTTTATTAAAGAATCCTAACCACTTCTGAAAATGGTAGAGATATATGGATTTTACACAAGTTATCCATGATGTTATAAGACATCTTAGTTTGAGTGATTGGACTATTGGTCTAGATTATAGTTGATCTAGATTTCTCTTGGTGTGTTATTCTTTGTGCCAATGTTTCTCCTTCATTCCTCATATTAATATGTTGAATTGTAACCCTTGCTTTTTCTTTGTTCAATTGTGCTCTTGTTTGAACAATATTATCTTGTTCCTAAATATTTTGAATTTCTTCAATAATCTCTTATTTTAGTGAAGATAATTGGACATCTCCCATCTTTGTGGATTCTAAGGTGGTCAAATTCTCATCCACAATAATTTGAGGTGAATCTATGTCTTCCTCATCATGTATTTCGTCTTCTTCCCATTAGAGAATTTTTTAGTTCTAACATGGGTCTCAAAACAAAAATGTACAACCAAAAACAAATTTATAATAACCAAAAGGATTCAAGATGATGATGTCAACCATGGGGGGTGATCCACCATATTTTGTACAAAAAAAGTAAACAAACAAACAAACAAAAATACATTTTCAACTCATATTTTCAACTTATCTCCCTACGGTTTTACTCAAATTTCAAGTGAGAGCACTCATTGGATGCGAAATTTAATTCCTCATCAAACGTATACCCATGTTTCATGATTTTGATAGACCCTGCTACATGAAAAATGAGAAATACATGAAAAATGTGGTTGTAATCACGTTTTTTCAAGTATTTCACATTTTTCGTGTAAAAAGGTCCATCAAAAACATGCAACATGGGTACTCATTGGATGAGTGATTAAATTTTGCATCCAATGAGTGCTCCCACTCAAAATTTGAGTAAAACCAAGGGAGATAAGTTGAAAAAATAGTTTTTTTCTTTTTTTCCTCTAAAATTTGATGATATAATTTAATTTAATCCTTGTTAGTGGCCTTTTTGAATCTATGAATCGTCCATATTTAAATTTATGTTTTATTAGAGTGGCCTTTCTATATTTTGAGGTGTTGGAAGTTCTTGTTAAGCTAAAACTTGCCAATGATCATTTTATTTCTTCTTGGGTGTAGGTTTTAACCCCGTACAAAAATTACCTGCATACGAATTCTAAAACACATAAAATAAATAATGCGAGAGCATAACACATAAAACACATATACACAGAGATTTTC
>APFE031582343.1:3396-25136 GCA_000404065.3 Pinus taeda
ACTAGGTGAATTCAGAGTGATTGTATACCTATAGAGCTGTAAAAAACATTTTTCAAAGAACCCCAACTCATAAATATGCACAGGAAGTCTGAGCACTAGGTGAATTCAGAGTGATTGCATATCTATAGAGCTGTAAAATATGAAGGAAAAGACAAAACCACATACATCTTGAGCATTTGAACAAAGTATGAATCTTGAGAAGAAAAAGTAGTCTTTATATTACTGTAAAAAGTCTTTTATACAGGCCAATACAAACTCTGTTTTGCATAAAAATCCAACCTTCATTACATCAGAGTTTCCTCTATATATAGGAAAACATTCTTAACTACTTTGAGCTTCCTCCTCCAACATGAGGGGAGCTCGATGACTGACATTAACTACCCTTATCTATCTTAACAGACTCATTAAATCTACTAAGCATTGAACTGTAATTACAAAAGAGTCCTAATCAAACTTAAACTCTAATTCTATTCTCCTCGTACATGATTCCTTTCTTGATCTTTGACAGCTGTATCCTTTTAGTTTTGGCTGTGATTGCTGAGATAAGGATGCAAGGAACTAGATTAGCCTTGGATGTTGAATGTGTTGATGGTTCATTGATCATAATAATAAACCCCTGTTTTCTCGGTCCTTGTTTCCCACCATCCTTCGAAAGTTAAGCAATGTGTTCCTAGCTCTTTAATACTTCAAAATCGATGAGCATCACCATCTTTCCAGATATGCTGGAAGCCTTGTTGATTGAACAAGTGTACAAGCCCACGTCCTTGTATGCATCTTCAGCCAAACCCTAACCACCGGTAATAAAGTACCTTTATTAAAGCTATGGCTTAAGACAAAATCTTTTACCTTTATGAAGGATGAACACTTGTCGTTATTTGAATGGCCCTGATAGTCTTATGTGATCTCCTTGATGTTCATTGGGCCTTTTCTTCAAAATCTGCTAACCTCATCATAAAACTGTTTATTTTCTTCAAAAAAAACAGCACCTACAGCAGTTTCGTAGCGCGCTACGAAACTGCTGTTTCTTCAAAACACAGTCTTTAATGAATGTATCAATATTCTCTGTGACTGTAACAGCTCTGCCACTAGTTTCAAAACTCCTAATTTACCTTGATTTTATATGCCATGCTTACATGCCTTAAAAGCAATGAACTTAAGTAAAATAAAGCAAAACTTTGGAGCAACACCTGACTTTAAAATCTGCAAATTCATTTGGTAGCTAATCTATTTAGCTGTGCTTTTAGTTTTGCAACCTCCTTTTCCATGGCTGCGATTTCAGCTACGGCCCTCTCCATCTCAGCCACTTCTTTTTCGGTTGCCTCCCACTGGTCTTTTGAAGATGTAGTCTTTGCTTCTTGAGAAATGGGGACCTTTTTATTCAAATCTTTCTTCTTGATTTCTTTTGCTTTTTCTGTTCTGGGCAGCTGTTTCTCCATTTGTCTTGCTTGTCTTCTTGTATAGGGTTTTTTCTTAATTTTCTCTACCTCCTCTGTTTTAGGGAGTTGTTCAATTACTTCTGTTCTAGGCACCTTTGCAGCTACCTCTTCTCCGTGCACTTGCTCAGCTTCTTTAATTTGCTTCCTTGTGACTGGCCTCCGTGGTTTGAACACAAATTCTTTACCAGGTTCATCAAACCTTAACCTCTTTGAAGCCTTTGATTTTTTAGTGCTCTCTGGTGATGATTGAGTTAAGTCAATATGCATTGACTCACTATGCACTGATTTAGCTTGCTCAAAATCAATAGCCTCAAGCAAATCATTTAAACTAGCTTTTGATATCGGACTTTCTTCAATAGCTATTGATTTGCCCTTCTCTTTGCTTAACTGACTTCTGGTTTTTACTCTTGAGACCTGTTCAACTCCACTTGACCCTGGTGCATTTTTCTTGTGCTTGATTTTTTCTTTTGATGATGATTGAGGTGTCTCTTTGATAACTAATGGCTTTATTGATTCCTTCAATTGGGTTTTGGTCTTCTTCTTGCCTTTTATCTCCTTTCTTAGTTCAGCAAGAGTAGGTTCCTCAGTTGACCTTTCTCTTTCTCTAACAGGCAGTGGGGTGAGGCCTGTCTTACTCTGAAAACCAGCCATAAAAATAAAAGAATCCCAATCCCGACCAATCTTCTGCAGGTTATCCAGCACTAACAGTTTTACTAAACCATGGTGAAACAGTGATGTCTCACAGTCATCTTTCCTCAATTGAATCTTATCACACATCTTGCTGAGGCTACGAAACAAGTAGAATGGGATATCTATAAAGGCTTTGCCTGTAAAATGCAGCAACAGCTTAAAATGATAGGAATAAACCTTGTTATATCTCCCTTCACATGTTAAATATTTTTGAATACATGTTCGGAGAAGTGCATAATCTTCTTTTACATAATGTCTTGGCACAACCTTTGTAAGATCTTCATTTACATAAGGCTCCTTCAGGAACTCCTTGCAGGGGTTCATATCAAATTTGAAATTTTTAAACCACTCCTGCCCTCCTCTCGGAATTTCAGTCACCCTAGCAATAACCTCTGAAGATACTGGGAATTCTAGCATAGCTACTTTAGAACTTAAGCCTGTAAAATTTAAGGCAAATGCTTTTGTTACCTCAGCATGCCCACCCTGTAGCTTCTCACAAAATGTCCAGCAACCAGCATCATGAAAAGCTTGTCTCACACCTTCGTCTCTCAAAACGAGATCCAATCCCACAGGTTCTGTTCTTTGACATCTTCCAGACCGATGCCCCTTCTTCTCCATTTCGCTTTGAAATTCTTGTGCAGAGAAACACTACCAGCTTCAACTCCAAATGCGAATTCAAACTTTTGAACACCGGCTCGCTTGCAATCGGTTCCTTTTAAAGAATGAACTCGGGCTCCTCCACAACTTAACAGTCTTATCATACAAACGAACCAATTCATGCAACATTAACAAACATCATAACACTATCAGCATTACAAACCATTTGAATGATTTTATGTGCGTGGTTATGAACCTATTGGTGGAATGATGGCTTATACTTGCTTGAAAGGACGTCATTCTGACAATAAACGGACGGACATACTGACTCATCCCCCAGACATGACATTCTAAGAATCAGTGCTGCTTAAATCCCCGAATCCGCGATTTCGTAGCGCAGACAGTTATAAGTTAACAATATGCGCTACGAAATGGCTGGTTACTGACACGCTGTAAAAGAACTAAAACATCATTGCGCTGCAAAATCAACCAATAAAATTGCGCTGCAGAAATGCGAAAAGGACTAGTGACGTGTATAAGACAAGACATATCTTATACAATCATGATGGAGGACAACTAATGGCTTTTGAAAATGATTCATATGAATATCTTTATAAAACACGATCCCTAAGTAACAAACATAGGGCAACAACCATTAGACACCTATTTTTGGACAACAAAAATTTTATGGACAACATTATGTACATATCACTGCAGTTCTAGGTGATAACAAACACTTTAATTATTTATTACTAAAATTATGGAATAGGATAATAAGAACCTGAAGTTTCATCCTTAATCAACATTCCTTGTTCCAAGGTTGCTCCCTTATTTGCCAAGACGTCGATCTTTGAATTTAGATTTTTTTTTTATATGATAAAATTGGATTCTCTCAAATTTTCCCAATTGTATTTTAATTGTTTGTAATGATTAGGGATGACTTGATTAGTATTCTCCGGAATCTTGAAAACCTATTGAACAAGGTTTTATTATAGGAGACTATTCTAGTGTTAAAAGTCATACATATAAAATGTGGGTGAAAATTCTATAAAAATGATATAATTTACTATTAAAATTGGTATTTTTTTGGAGAATACCATCCATTTAATCATATATGTAAAAAATAGACGATTTTTTAACCAAATGGTCGAATATGTTTTCCAGAGAATGTCTAAAAAAATAGTCAATTGGCGAATCACCCCTAAATTTTTCCATAAGCAATCCCCAAACCCCATGCATATTGTAACTCTATTTCCCCATGCATATTATAACTCTATTTATGTTTCAAGGCCATAGATAAGTCCTCCCACTACAACCTCCCCTATAAATGAAATAAATATAGAAAACGTTTTTATAGATATATAATACATGAAGTAAAATTTCAAATAATTTAATAAATCTTTTAATTTTAATTTTTAATGAGTGTTAAATCAAAGTAAATTAAATATCAATCATTAATTATAATCATAAGGTTATGTAGTAAAGTACCAAATAATCATAATAAGGTTTACATACTCTATCCCTTTGTATTTGAACCTGTGACCTTTTACAAGAAACATATGTTCTTAACCATCAAATCCACTCAAGCTATGCATACACATAGTTACATAACAATTAGTCTATCAAAATTTAATGACAAACCATAGTAACACAAATTTAATCTTCCATCATCTTACTCTCATAATGCATTAGTCTAAATTTAATCTTCTATAAACTGACTCTCATAATATATTAGTCTAATTTATCGTATGTACTTTGTTTAGGAAAGAAATAACATAATAAATACCCAATAACGGAAGTCTAACAAATGGAGGTATATTAAAGAATGGAATTTAGCCTCATAACTATCCTTCCACTACTAAATGCCTCTACCCTTTGTATAATAGTGTATTCATAAATTGGAAGTCTATACTTTGTAAAATCAACAACATAAACTTTGAAACGGGAAATGTAAACTCAAAACGGGAACTCTAGCTAAAACCTCCCCAAAAAACATGAAAAGCAGTCCAAAAAACGAAAAGTGTGTATTCTGGAACGATGTTTTATTTTTTTTAAGGTTAATTTTCAACATATTTAAAAAATGGTAGTAAAACCAATTTTTTTGTGCAAAATAAATGGAAAAACACACTACTGTATTTGGTAGAATAATTTTTCTTTCCGAGGTATAATTTCAACATTTCTTAGTAATGACGATAAAGATAAAATAATGGGATCCGAAACACATTAAAATTCCAACAGTTTTCATACATGTCGTTAAACGTATAATAACATGACACTAAAGATCACTACAATTCTAGTTGTT
The DNA here is from genome assembly GCA_000404065.3 of Pinus taeda. Taxonomy (NCBI): domain Eukaryota; kingdom Viridiplantae; phylum Streptophyta; class Pinopsida; order Pinales; family Pinaceae; genus Pinus; species Pinus taeda. Next base: position 8,422 of record APFE031582343.1, read on the forward strand.
TTCAACCATAACATTAAAGATAATAAAAAAATTGAAATTTTTTCAACCATAGAATTAAAAAACTCTAAGTTTTCAACACATTTAAACCATGACATTATGAACAAATTACATGACTAAATTAATCAAAATATCAATACTTGTAGATTGAATGAAACATTTATATCTCTAAGTTATTGTTGCATTGTGTATATTCTAAACAATAAATTCATCATAATTAAAACATATAATCCAACAAACATAAAAATGACTCGTAAATTTTTAACATCATATGGAAATCAAAATTTTTATTTCGAGATATGATACAAACATTAGCTATATAAATTGTCTTAGATAATTATTCAAAATCACTCATATCTTCTTGCACACCATAAGAATTCACATCTTCAGGTGAATAACTGGATGCTGATGAAGATGTTCCATATTCTTCTCTTTTATCAACTAGTGCCCCTTTTGAGTCCACATGCATGCTTACCTTTTCAGGTTTCAAAATTCTCCTAGATTTATGACTGAGTTCAACAAACTCCCATATCAACACTGTTTCTCCTGGTAACAACCTCTTCAAAATCTCTATTGTCCTGAAGTGAAGAGTTCCTCTCTTTGTTAAATTGAAGTCATAAAAAAGTATGTCAACATATTCCAATTTTAAGAGGCTTGTGCAGCGACGATTTATATTTGTACCCGTTATTTTTCTCTCTCTGCCAATCTTTTTTATCAACCACCATATCTAGCTTTTACACGCCATTAAATGGGTGTGTATTTGTGGCATAACAATGTAAATCAAGAATTGCAACATCTTCATTTTCTGTAATGACCTTTATAACCATAGTAAACTAGAATGGATATCCATTGGCATCTCCATCTGCTAGCACTGCGATCATGCAACCCCCCTTAATATCCTATACTAAACCCCTGTAAAGGTCTTCCATGGCTTCATGTTGTGCATGAGATCTTTTGGAACCAATATATGTTTCTCTTTCCTCTACCTGTGAAGAATAAATAATACCTTGAGATCATTGTTGTTCAACAATGTTTCTTTCCTCATGTTCATTTGACAAATTTTGTGGCCAAATAAATGGAGTTTTCAAAGGTATATATTCATTTGTTGTTCTTGAAATGATATCACTTTGATTATTGAAAAAAGACTCCCACCAAATTGAATCAACAATATCAAAGTACTCATATGTATATCTAATACTTTTTTTAATATCTTCTAGGCAATCAGAATAATTTATATCTCTCTTTTGCCTGTGTGCATTATGAACTTTAGCAACTGATTGTAATAACAATATATTTGATGCAATTATTGGATGATCTAGAATGAACTACAAAAATGTCAAACCTGATGACGACGCCCATTCTGCAGTAGTTGAATACTTCTTTCCCATATTAGTGTTTTCCCATCAATTTTTTTGATACGAAATTGATGTTGGAAGCTAATGTCATTAATTTGTTCAATGCATTTCTCCTCACCATGCGATCTGAGAATAGACCTTCGCATGTCAACAGTTTCTTCCAACACATGAAAAATAGGCTCTGGCATGTATGATATCTTAATGCATTCAATTAATGATGGCAAGCTCCCAACATCCTTCCTCAATGTGACTCAAAAATGACTAAACATCTGATCAATATGGTCATGAGTGTGCCCAACAAGAAGGAAACCAACCTTTACCTTTTGAAAATTTCTCAATTCAAAAACCATGTTTAGATATCCAAAAACAATCTAATTTTTGTTTTCACGACAATTGTTGTCCAATTGTAGATACAAAACTTCAGGAAGATTACCAGACCAAGGAGAAAACACATCATGAATTATGGTTATTGTCAGATTTAGATCATTATGAATATTTGGAGTTGTGAAGTATACCCTTGGAAACATTTTCCCATTGAAGGCCATACAACAGACCAAGTGAAACTAAATAAAATTTTCTTCTTGTAAATTTTGGTTCTGCAAACAAAATGTGGTAGAAGTGTTTTCTTTTGTTCCATACCATCAAACCCAAATATTTATTTGGATTATAATAACAGTTCTTTCGATTCTTGTACAACTTTTTCCTTTCACTTGTTTGTTGTTCATGATGCTCTTGAAGTGCTTTGAAAATGGAATAAACACAACATAAAATAAAGCCATTAATAAATCCGTTTTCATAGTTGATGACTACACAATTTTAAAAAATAATGTTATGAATGCTTACCTCTTTCTACCCCTTCACATTTATCCCTTTTTTATTTAAGAGAAGCACATGTACTACAAACACCCATCCTTGTCTTCTTAGGAATACAAACATTGTTGAATTCTTTCTTCCATATCTTCACAAAATATTGATATGTAATAAATCGACTATTTCCTTCAACACCTTCTGCATATTATTTGTATAAGTTTTAGATTTCTCGTCTTGAGAAATTATATGGAATATGTATTGTCTATCTATTTGGCATACACTCTCCATGCTTTGAAAATAATTCTTTCATCCATGACATTGCAGTATTTGATAATGGTCCAAACTGTCATTTATGATGTACTTCTTAATAAAATGTGGGATCCTTTTCCAAATTTTCTTGGATTATTGACAGACGAAAATTACCAATTGAATGAAACATTTTGAAAGGATTTCTATAGATAAATAAAGATCCAATACGATAATCATAACCTACCAATGTAGATTGAATGCACCCCACTAAATATGAATTTTACATGCTTTTATTTATTAACAAATATATCTTCCTTTTCTCCAATGAAAACTTGAAATCCACATGTTTCAAGCAATCATTTTGACAAAATTCACTTGAATGAGATCATTGATAAAAATTCTTCTTGTGAGATATTCTACTCTACCCCTTGTATAACTAGAACATATTGGATTGATACAAAAATGTCTGCTCCTACTCTTTGATAAAATATTTGCTGACAATGTCTCCATCACTCAATCATCATCTGTATAAGCATTTTCATCATCATTAGGAGGAATATTATCGTCACTATGATCATTTGTGATTTTGAAATACTGACTTGGAGGATATTCTTCATCTTGCCCTTTGTCATTGCTACCCTCATAGTCCTTAGAATTAGGACTAAATGGAAAATTTGACTTTGTATTTATTGGATATTCTTCATCATGTGCATTATTAGTGTTGCTTTCACAGTCCTTACAATTAGGGCTACGTAGAAAATGTGACTCTTTACTTACCGGAAATTCTTCATCCTACCCTTCTTCACTGCTACTCTCATAGTCCTTAGGATTAGGATTAAGTGGAAAATATGACTCTATTTAATGGAAATTATTCATCCTTTCCTTCGTCACTACTACTCTCATAGTCCTTAGGATTAAAACTAAGTGGAAAATGTGACTCTCTATTTACTAGAAATTCATCATCTTTCCCTTCATCACTACTTCTCTCATAGTTCTTAGGATTAAGACTAAGTAGAAAATGTGTCTCTTGATTTATTGGAAATTATTCATCCTGACCTTCATCATTGTTGCTCTCATAGTCCTTAGGATTAGGACTAAGTGGAAAAGGTGACTCAATTTATTGGAAATTCTTCATCCTGATCTTCATCATTGTTGTTTGTTGATTTGGGGTAGCAATGGATGTGATCTAAGCCTCAAATTTTTTAGGGAGGCTTGGGCACAGGTATTCCAAAGAACCCATAAAGAATTTTGGGAAATTTCACCCATAAGTGATTTTATTAAAATAATTAATATTTTTAATGGAGTTCCTAAGTCTAAACTTATTAAAATTAGAATATTAATGGGTATTAATCTAATCAGGAGTGAAACTTCTAGAAAAAACCATGAATCAAACCAAAATGATCTGATCCTTTGATTAAGATGCAATCTAGGCCGTTGGTTTTCCAACATGAAGATATAAGAAGGGGCTTGAGGGTAATTTGGAAAACATATAGAGAGATAGGGAAAATAGATTTTATGAAGTGAGAAGTTGTCAGGAGGAAACATTGATTGAGGAGATCTCTTGTAGCAAAGGGGTAGGGATAGTTGGGTTGGAGGATCTTCTTGGGAACCCAAAATACTCAACAGAGAGGCAAAGATACACCAGTGGAGGAAGTGCAGACCTAGGGAGGACTGACACTGGGCCAGGAGGGCCCACGTAATGCTTGACGTGGTGCCAGAAGGGCCAACATAGAGGAAGAGTTGTCCTCCTACAGAAACCTAAAACTTGTTGAGGAGAAGCCAGATCAGTCAGCAAGGTTGACGTCAGAGGTCCAGAAGGTAGTGAGACCCAATGTAGAGCTGACGCAGAGCCTCAAAGAGCTCCACGCAAGCCCACAAAGTTACTGCAAAGGGGCAGCACAGTTGTAGCCGAGGATAATCAGTTCAGTTGTCGGATCAAAGGGATTTGCAGGGTGAAGTGAGGTAATCTGACTAAGTTTTATGCTAGTGTCTTTTTCTCTGTAACTAGATTGTCGGAAGGGCATCTAGAGTTGTATTTAGAACTAATGCTTAATAATAATAAACCCTCAAAGTTGTTGCACTAGTTTTCCTGCATTGGGTTTTTCCAAGGACTTTTATCCAAAAATAATTGTCCTATGTGTTTATATTTCCTTGCTCAATTTTTATGTTTCAAAATGATTTTTAATTGGTGTAGGTTGCTTTAGTAATTTGCTTCAATATCTCATGAAGAAATATGAAATAAGTTTGTAACATAATTTACAATCTAGGTGAAGTAGATTCAGCTGGTTGCAGTAGGATTCCAATGATTGTTAATCTAGCAATTTTCACATGGTATCAAAGCTGTTGACATAAAACGGGAAGAATAGATCTAGCACTGAAGTAAGGGCGAACTAGCTATAGCAAGCAGAAGTTCGAATCCTCTGATGGATTTCATAGTTCTAGCCATGGGGGTTATATTTTCGTGGGTGTCTCTCTCTGAGTGAGTTGATAGAGAGGTAAGACTGCTAGATTGAAAAATTTCCAAGGTAGAGGGAGCTACGCAGAGCCACACAGAGCTAGAGGGACACAATTTTTGCAAACTAAGTGTTGGGTAGAAAAGTTGTCAGAAAGAAGAAGCATATCACATAGTGAGGGAATACTTCCTTAGTGATTTCTTTTCGAGGAAATCAACATTTCTCAATTGCTGAGCAACAGAGGAGAAAAAACTTACCGACTCCATCAGAGAGTGCGTAAGGCAGCCTAGGAGCTATGCAGTAGGGAGAAAGAGGGAGTTGTTTGACAATTTTCAGAGGATATGGCAACTATTGACTTGAGGGATCAGGGCAACTTGGACGGGGCTTCCAACTATTCCATCTGGAAGGCTATAATGACTTTCCTTCTAGATGAGTATGCCCTCAAGAAGTATGGTTATAATGTGGTAGCTATCTCGGTGGATGCAGATCCACTGAAGAAGTATAGAGTTGAGATGGCTAAGGCAAAGAGGATGATCCTAGATGGAGTTAAGGATCATGTGGTGTGCCATGTTGCAAGCAAAGGAACTGCTAAGGAGATGTGGGATGCCTTGGCCACATTGTATTAGGGATCTTCTAAGCAACGGAAGATGTACTTAGAGTAAAAACTGAGATCTTCTCAGATGCAGAAGGAAAAACGTGTGGATCCATTCCTCACGAAGCTGAAGGAGACCAATGATGAACTGTCAGCTATGAGACATACACCTCAAGATTCAGAGTTAGTGAGATTGGCTCTAAATTTCATCTCGAATGAGTGGAAAATCTTTGTCCATAGTATCCTGGGTAGAGCAACATTTCCAAATTGGGAAAATACGTGGGAAGCTCTGAAACAAGAAGAGTTGAGGAGAGACCTACTTAAGGTCAAAGTTGACAGGAGTAGCAACAACAGTGGGTTGAAGCTCAAATTAGAGGAGGAGGATAATGTATCCCTTGCATCAAAGGGACAACAGGGCCAACAAAGACAAAAGAAGGACGTCTCCAAGGTGAAGTGCTTGAGATATGGTGAGATGGACCACTATGCATCCTAATATCCTTTGAAGAAAAAGGACAAGGATTAGAAGCATGATCCTAAGGTTGTAGCCCCAAAGATCGAAATGGATGAGGAGTTCACCATGATAGCCAACATACCTCCAAGAGGGAGGTGGGATGATATAGATTTGTAGTTCGATAGAGATACGAATGGGCAGGATCCTTGAGGAGCCCACCTCTCGGATCATCACCTTTCTATGAGAGCCCATGATCAATAGTAGCGGGATGGTGGAGTTTCAGTTGATGCCATGGAGTGTTGATTCAATAGATGCAGTGGTTAGTAGCGCCAGAATGTTAACAATGCACAATATAGAGGCAACAGTGCAAGGAGGCACAATTCATAACTTCAGCAGCACAATGACTTCAGAAGAGAGTGTGGGACTAGTAGCAATCATGATTTATGCACTGAGGTGTATCCACTGGATACTTGTCCAATTTTTTGGGTTTCCAGTTTCTTCTCTCAACAACTAAGTTGCAGTATGGATGCAGTGTTAGCAGTGGCATTGCTAGAAGCATAGTAAATGCAACGTTTGAGAGGGAGTTTCAATATTAATGTATCATTGACAGTGGCAGTGTCAAAGATAACAGTACAATAGTAACAACATTGCAGTGGATGATGGACATGGAAGGCATCAATAGCGCAGGGATGATGCTTCAGAGTCAGAGCAGTATGCAGTAGCAGTATATAGCTAGAGCACATTCCTTGATAAGAGGGAGTTCTAATTTGGGGTAGCATCGGATGTGCTATAAGCCTCAAATTTTGTAGGGAGGCTTGGGAATAGGTATTCCAAAGAAACCAGAAAGTGTTTTGGAAAATTACACCCATAAGTGATTTTATTAAAATAATTAATATTTTAATGGAGTTCCTAAGTCTAAACTTAGGAAAAATAAAATATTAATGGGTATTAATCTAATCAGGGGTGAAACATCTAGAAAAAGCCATAGATTAAAACAAAGTGATTTGAGCCTTTGATTAAGATGTAATCTAGGTTGTTCGTTATCCAACATGAAGATATAAGAAGGGGCTTGAGGGTCATTTGGAAAACATACAAAGAGATAGAGAAAATCAATTTTCTGAAGTGAAAAGTTCTTAGGAGGAAAAATCGATTGAGGATATCTCTTGCAGTAGAGGGGCAAGGATTGTTGGATTGGAGGATATTCTCGAGAACCTTGAATACTGAGCAGAGAGGAAAATATACACTATTGGAGGCAACACAGACCCATAGAGGACTGACACTCGACCAGGAGGGCGCACGCATTGCTTGACAACCAAAAGGGCCAATGCAGAGGAAGAATTGTCCTCCTATAGAAATTCGAAACTTGTCGAGGAGTAGCTAGATCAACTGGGAAGGTTGACGTTAGAGCTCTAGGATACAATGAAACCCAACACAGAGCCTCAGAGAGCTCCATGCAAGCCCACACAGTGACTGCGAAGGGGCAGCACAGTTGTAACCAGGGATAGTCATTTCAATTGTCGGATCAAAGGGATTTGTCAAGTGAAGTGAGGTAATCTCACTAAGTTTTTTGCCAGTGTATTTTTATTTATAACTAGATTGCTGGAAGGGCATCTAGAGTTGTATTTAGAACTACTACTTAATAATAATAAATCCTTAGTGCCGCTACACCGATTTTCCCGCATTAGGTTTTTCTGGGGACTTTTGTCCAAAAATAACTATGTCCTATGTGTTTGTATTTCCTTACTCAGTTTCTATGTTTCAGAATCATATTTAATTGGTGTACGTTGCTTTAGTAATTTTCTTCAATATTTCATGAAGAAATCTAAAATAAGTTTGTAACATAATTTACAATCGAGGTGAAGTAGATTCAACTGGTTGCAGCAGGATTCCTAAGATTGTTAAATCTAGGAATTTTTACACTACTCTCATAGTCCACAGGATTAGGACTAAGTGGAAACTGTTCCTCTCGATTTATTGGAAATTCTTCATCCTGACCTTCATCACTACTGCTCTCATAATACATAGGATTAGGACTAAGTGGAAACTGTGACTCTCTGTTTATTTGAAATTATTCATCCTGCTCTTCATCATTGCTGCTCTCATAGTCCATAGGATTAGGACTAAGTGGAAATCATGATTCTTTATTTATTTGAAATTATTCATCCTAACCTTCATTAGTGTTTCTCTCATAGTCCTTAGGATTATGACTAAGTGGGAAATTTGACTCTCTATTAATAGTGAAAGGATTTTCGTTATATTCATCAATATGAATAGAGTTGTTACGCGACAAAGATGTTGATGCTTCATAAAACAAAACTTCACTATCAGAAGAGTCCATGGATTTCAAATAGAAGATGTTGAATGATACAAATGCACTCTCTCCTAATGATAATATATAGCTTGAAGAATGGAATTTCCCTCCAAAAAATTTCCCGGAAAGTTTTCCCTCCAAAAATTTCGTTTCATTTATTTCCCTCCAAAATTTTCTTCTACAATTTATTGAAAAATTTTAACTAAAATTTTCTCTTGAAATTAATCTTTTAAACTAAATATTTTACCTAAATGAATCTTTTACTTAAACTATATAGCATTTACTAGATAATTGAATATTTTTAAAATTTTTATTATATCATCTATCTCACATTTAATATAAATTACTATATCACCATAATGTGATTTATATATTAAGTTTTTATAAAAAAAAATTAATACCACATTCACGAAGCAATAAAACAATTCTGTGAATTCCGCTATGTAATAAATCATTATCACTATTCCTCATATCACATCAAGGCTTTTCGAGGTTTCGTTAAAAGACTTGGAGCAATTTTGTGGAGTAGCCACATTGTCATCGAAAATACATTCAATGGGAGATTATCACATTTGAAAGGTTAGTTTCCCTTTTACTGAGTGTGGGTCTTAATCTCCCATAGGTTTACTAATAGTTATGTGTTAGTTGGGTTTTTATGTTCATGTAGAATATTAGACAAAAAACACATTCCAAAAAATAAAAAATTAACCTTTTACGAAATTTATATTCCTTTCATAAATTAAAAATTCACATGAGCCAGTCCACATGGGGTAGCTCAAGTGGCAATGGCCGTGGAAATGAAGTCTCACCGAACTGGAGATCTTGGGTTCAATTCTTGTGCTAACCTCCCCGAAAATGGGGTGAATAACAGACATGTAAAAACTTGAAAATGAGAGGGTCCTACCGAAGCTTACAAAAAAAAAAATCACATGAGCCAGACTTACTAGACAACCCCCTAGTAGGAAGGGGCCCACTATGTCAGCGATGAGCACAGTGGGCTTGGTTGTGGGCTTGCCCAGCTATGGGCATGCCCACCCCCTGATATGCTAGGGGGTTGCTCTGCGCAGCAAAACGACCATGCAACACGTCTCTCTGTCGTGGGTGAGCACACCCATGACTGGGCGCGCCCACCCCCAATCAACACGACCACTGTGCCGCGGGTGGGCACATCGATGACCGAGTGCGCCCGCCCACTCGCCCATGGAAAAAAGGCCCCCTGGTAGGCCAAGGGGTTGATTCCCAGAATCTTCCCCCAGTAGGCTACGGGGTAGATTCCCAGAATCGGCCCATTGGCCTGGCGGGGGCTGATTGTGGGAATTGGCCCCCTGGCTTGCTAGGGGGTTGATTATGGGAATTGGTCACCAGGAAGGCTAGGGGGCTGATTCTCAGAATTCATCCACAGCAGGCTAGGGGGCTGATTCTCAGAATTCATCCACAGCAGGCTAGGGGCCGATTCCTGGAATCAACCCATAGGTAGGACAGGTGGCCATTTTTCCTCGAGCAGGCATGCCCACATCTGGGTGTGCCCACCCATTGGCACAGTCGTGGGCGTGCCCGCCCACAGCATAACAGGCATGCTGTACAACAAGCATGCAATATGTCTGTTGTGTCGTAGTGGACACTCCCACAGCTGTGCGTGCTTGCCCACGGGTCGTAGGCGTGGCGGGTCCCCCACAGGCACACAGTCTGCGGGCGAGCGAGCCCGTTCATGGCACAACAATGCACTAGGCATGCCCATGGTTGGGCACGCCCGTCCATAGGCTCTGTACCCCTGGGCGGGTGCGCCTGGCCGTGGGCGTGCCCTGCCGGGGAAAAACAGCCCCCTGGTAGGCTCAGGGGTAGATTCTCATAATCAACCCCCTGTTAGGTAGGGGGAAGATTCTCAAAATCAGCCCCTGACTTGCCAAGGGACCAGGGAAAAATGTAAAAAAAAAAAGCAAAAAAAAAAAAATATAAGTAATGGACCTATATGAACCTAACATCCAACTTGTCATGGGGGTAGATGTGCATGTTTCTAGTCTTTTTTCATTTTTAAATTTTGTTTCATTTTGTTTTTTTACTTAAGATCTTGACTTTTTTGTAATTTACTGAATTTATATATATGTGTATATTTTTTGCAGAAAAATGGCATCAAGGAATATTTATGTGAATCTTTTTGGACTAAATATTGCTAAAATTGGAGGTGGATCCTCAAAAAATATTGTTGAATGAACCCAACCTGAGCTAATAACTACAAATCTAGTAAGTTCCTCTAAGTATAAGAAGTTGATTTCTTACTGGAAGAAATCACAAGAAGAGAAGCATACATAACTTATATGGTTTGTGAAAGATAGAGAAGGCGAACAAAATTTGCAAATATATCTATATTTTGATATTCCTAATGATAGTGGAAGTTATGAGGTGTTGGGAAAAGTACTATACATGTGTTTGATATTGGATACTGGAGTTGTTTATGTACTTACAAAATCGCCCAAGTGACATGGCAAGATTAGATATCATTTTGCATTATCAATGTATGACACGATGGATGATTCTACAAAGATGTGTAAATAAATCATAAACGAGATTGCACAAGATATTGTAAATATCATTATTCATATTTATGTGTTTTGTGTTATTGTAACTGTATCATTATATATTTTATAACTTATTTCTTATTTACATATGATATTTTGTTTGATGGAATTTTATTAGAAATCTTTCAATTATGTTAGGAAGAATTTATTTTATAGAGCAAGATATTGTGAATGTTGTTATCAGTTTCTATTTAGGGTCAGAAGAAGATATGGAAAACAAGAAAAAAAAACCAATTCATGATGCTATAAGACTATATCCAAGGGATTAGCAAAGAATTCCTATAGTAGATAAATCTAACAAAGCTGGACATGTTACTTTTGAAGAGGAAGAAGTTGAAACTAAAGCTGAAGAATATGTTTCCATTACTGAGGATGAGATTAGAACTGATGTTAGAAAGGAGAAGAGACATAAAAGATCAAAAGAAAAAATTCCCAAGAATTTATTTGTTCTAGTTGATGATGAGGATGTTAATTATGTAGAAGAAAAGAGGAGGAAGAAATTAAAAGTTGATTATTCTCAAAATTTCATGGCCAGCAGTGAAAATCCTAGTGAAAATTCAAAAAGAAGCAGGGAAATCATACACCAAGAGCTGATTTTGAGGATGACATTATTAAAACAAAACAAAATTCCATTCAATGTCATTTGAAAAAGACAAACTTAATTAAGGGTGGTCATACATTTCAGCTTAATGTTAGCCAAATCTATAAGCCAAGTGAAGGACAATTTAAATATAAAATAAAAGATCACACCACCTGCATGTTCACAACTTGAAGACATTGATGAAGTACAATCCATATGCTCATGTGGTTGATGCTTCTTGTTGATCTAGTTCAAGTTCCCAACAAAGAAGTATTTGATAAGTCAAAATGTTTTGAATACAAATATTATGTGCTTGGGGGGAACCATTCCTTAGAAGCTCAAAGGCAATTGATGGAGGAATATCCCAACAACCCATGTTTTGAAATAATGAAATATATCATTTATGTTGGTTTATCAGATACAAAAGAAAAGTTATTAGGAAAGGATCATAATACAGATAATGAGTATAGGATGTCTATGGCTTTCATCCAAAGGGTTAGATTTATTCATAATGAATTTGAAGAAAAATGTGGTGGGGATAAGACAAAGGTTAGTCTAGCATTTTAGAAGGAATGTTGTATGGAAATAGGCTATCAAATTGAGAAAAAAATCAATTCAAAAGGGGGAAAAGTAAATTACGATATTTTCAGAGGTATGGATAACATTTTCTAGTTGGCATTTAGAACTGGAGTGATATGGGAATTTGTTAATGATATTTTTAGCATGTGGAAGAACATTGGTGTCAAAAACCATAATGTCAAAAAAGTAAAAACCATTGATATGTAACAACAGTAAATTATGTCTTGAAATGAAGCCGCTTTCAAAAGATATGACTATCATACCTTGGAGAGAATTGCAAGGAGTGAAGGATAAAAAACTTGTCAAAACAATATTATCTCGTGTGAAGTTAGGGGAATTATCATTGGACGAAATATGTGAGGAATTTCAAAAGTAAGTTTGTTGAATTATTTTTACTTATTTCTAGATTATAATTTTCTTTTAAATATAACATATTGTTGTTGGTAGTATTTGTTATACATATCATTATATTAACTTGTTTTTACTTTATCTATTTAGTTACATGATTTACATGAAAATACAAGAACAAATGGTTAGATTGTGGAATGAATATAATTTAGGTGATGTTGTACGCAACTACCCAGATTCAAGTTCTACATCAACACTAAAATATTTTTATCTTGCATTTAAAAAGGTATGTTGATTTATACATTCATTTTAATTCATCTGTATACTATTTTTATTTTATAACTTATACATATATTTTTTTATTTTATTAAATATGAATAAGGATGCAAATGAAACACCAGATAATCTCTGAATCTTTATTGAAAACATTAAGATGGAAATACTAAGAAAACAATGTCTTAGTAATGTTAAACTTGATCCTAGTCTTATTCATTTCATTTGGAATGAGCTTGAGACTATTTAATATCAAATAATACAAGATGATTGCGAAGACATTATTAAACTCATACCTAAAAGGATTATTCCTTAGTTATTGTAGATATTCCTCATGGTTTCAATATCCCAAACATTGACTATGATAGTGACCCTTATCCTTATCAAACTCTCAATAAAGTGGTTGCGGGATTTGTAAAGTCACAACATCACCATTATGGAGATTTGTGTCATTTCATTTAGACACACAATTTGCAATGTTATTGACAAGCTTCAAGGGGAAAGCAAACTCAAGGATGCAACTTAGATGGTAAGACGTTGAAATTGTATGTTTGATTATTGTTAAAAAATTCATTTATGTACAAGTTAATTGAAATTTTACTATTTCATGTTACAAGAAAAATTTAAATCTTATTAACCGTGGAGATCAACCAATTATAAGTGATTGGGAGTTCATCCATGTTGAAAGTTGGACAAATGATGATAGCTATAAGCCTATGCTTATTAATCGGGTAGATGGAAAGAGTCATAGCCAAGTACTGGTTTATGATGTTGTTGTAAAAAAACTAACATATGAGGATAAAGAAGCAAAATGACAGATAGTTAACATTTATCAAAAACCACAGTCATTGATTAACTATCTTATAAACTTATGTTCAAATGAAGGAGATTGGGTTCTATATTTATTCTCAGACTCAGGTAAGTTTTATTATATAAGATTGAATTTCAATATCTTCTTTATTAATTTATATGTGATTATACTAATTTACTTCATTATTTGTTGGAAATAATACTGAGAGGGGGGGGGGGGGGGGGGTGAATCAGTATTATCAAGTCAAATATTCCTTTTTAAAAAATAAATTGTATACGCTACTTCAGTTAGTTAAACCCGCGTATATACGCAACTATGCAGAAGGAAACCCGCGTATACAGAGCAAACTTTTAATTTACTTAATATTTTCTAATGATGATTGTTAATCAGTGATGCAGAATCAAATAGAGATTGTGAAATAGAGCAAAAAGACAATCACACACAAGAACACAAGATATAAGGTGGAAACCAAATGTGGGTGAAAACCACCTGCTGCAATTCGCCTCTATCTTTTCTTTAATTAGAAACTTCTTGTTACAATGTACTGATGCAGACCTTTACTAGTACGCAACCTGCAGCCTGCAGAGAGCTACTACTCTCTCTCATTCTCCAACTTCTCCTGGAAGGGAGCTACAACCCCCTTTAGCTCTTGTACTAGTCAAGATACTAGCACGTAGGTGCTGGCCTACAGAAGGCTACAACCTTCTCTTTCTTCCAGGGACCACGTTTCATAAATTTTTACACTAGATCCATGAACATCAATCAATCATCAAGAATTTCTCTATCAACCAATCTCCTTTCCACCAATTAGATCTGAATCAAGTAGGTACTTCTCTGACAGTTGTACCCAATACACAGTACCAGAAACCACATACCAGGAAATAGAACCCAGAACACAGCAACAATAAACAGAAGCAGCAAGATCACAGATTAAAACATATACGCCACTTTATCAGCCTGAAACATGCGTGCATACGCTTCTGCGTATGGAACAACCTGCGTATACGCGTTCTTACTTCACTGAACCTGCGTACATATCTATAAGGGATAATTCACCCTTTCAGATATTCAATCACTAATTAACCCAGATTATCAGACTTATAGATCAAGCAAGCACCATATCTAGTAGATCAAAATCATACAAAGATACTATCATTCAAGCTTAAAGATTATGACCCATGAATAGAACTTATCCTTCCTTTTGCGCTAAGGTTCCTCCTTGATTCAGATCCAGATCTGCATCATCACCCAAGTACCAATATGCTAGCTCTTGCACTTTATCAGATCTTCAATAATAATTCAGATGATCATTTGTCACAAGATCTCCTTCCTCTTTTATAGCCTTAGGCCTTCCACAATACCATGGTCCAAAACCATGACATTTCAATACCATGAACCTAAAACTAGGGATCAACACATCTGACGAGACGTCAAGGTCCAAAACATAGGTTCAAATCCCAAGGACTAACTACCATGGACCAAGAGTATGATCCCCAACATATACACGCTTTTGTAATGTATAAACCGCGTGTATACGCGTCTTCGTCTAGATGAACCTGTGTATATGTCTTTTTCTTCTTTCTGAAAGCCTAAAATGAGATCTGTTACAAAAGATAGTTGCCATCAAGGACAACAACTGTGCCATAGCTCCAAACCTGTGCCATAGTGCCAACAATCTCCCCCTTTGGACTTGATGGCAACACCTAGATCCTCAAGATCATTCTCCCCCTTTGTCATCAAGGGCAAAGGGTTGTGCTCCCCCTGAGTACATGCTAAAATTTCTGTCCTGTTGTGCTGACCATGCTCCCTCTGACTGTAGGCAAGATCTATAGAAAGATGTTCTTCAAGAAGAACCAAGGCTTATGCATCATAAAAGACCTTCCTATCACCAAAAGACTCAATACATACATCCATCACCCAACCAAGTGGGGATCATCCATCCAACCAAGTGGGAATACATCAGAATTTTACATATGAGGACAAAATACATTACATCTTCATCCCATGCATAGTGGGGAAACCAATATAGGTCGTTACATGACCTTGACACCATATAAGAAAATGATTCATAACATAGAGACGAAATATTTAAAACAAGACTTATGAAAGTCACCAACAACTGATAGTAGCAACATCTGTCAATCACCATTCAGATCAGCAAGCAAGATTTCCTTCTGTTCTCCCTCTGCCTCTGTTCTATCTAAAACCAACAATAGCTTAGAACCAAAAGCTTCTAAGATAATGCCAACGATACATTAGTAGAAGATTATCTACTCCCCTTGAACCTGTGCTGGATGGTCTCTGTCCGACCCATATCAGACAATTTCCAACCAGACCCTGTTACTTCTGATATCCATCAATCCTCCATATACGTGACTTTCTCCCCATCAACCGGCGTATGTACGCGGATCCTCCTCATGCAACACGCGTACACCCATTTTTCTCTGAAACTGACAAGATTTAACAACAAGATGATACATCAACTATTCCCAGCTTCTGTCTAAGATATTCAAAAGTTTCCCTGGGCAGTGGTTTGGTGAGAATATCAGCAACTTGTTCCTTAGAAGGAACATACTCCAATTTGACCTTTTGTTCCAACACTTGTTCCCGGAGAAAGTGATACTTGATCGGTATGTGCTTGGTCTTTGAATGCATGACTGGATTTTTTGAAATGCTGATTGCACTTGTATTATCACATAAGATGGAGATAGGTGGTGTACAAGTTTTTTGAAAATCCTGCAAGGTCTGCATCATCCAAAGGAGTTAAGTGCAGCAAGATGCAACTGCTACATATTCCGCTTCAGCTGTAGATAAGGAAATCGAACTTTGTTTCTTACTGAACCAGGATACTAATGTGGAACCCATAAAGAATGCACCACCACTTGTGCTTTTCCTTTCATCCATGCTTCCGGCCCAATCTGCATCTGTATAAGCATGAAGTGTGAGATCTGTATCTCTAGGATACCATAAGCCATAGTTTTGAGTCCCTTTAAGGTACTTGAAAATTCTCTTCACTGCTTGAAGATGAGTTTCCTTTGGATTTGCCTGAAATCTCCCAACTATTCCCACTGCATGCATGATGTTTGGTCTAGTACCTGTCAAATAAAGTAGACTTCCAATCATAGACCTATAGGTTGGTTGATGCACAGTTGCTGATTCATCATTTGCACTGAGGCTGCATCCTGTGACCATGGGGGTACATACTGGTTTTGCATCTTCCATGCCATATTTCTTCAAAATCTGCTTGAGATACTTGGTTTGAGACAAGAAGATCCCGCCATCATTTTTTTGGATTTGCAATCCAAGAAAGTATGTTAGTTCTCCAAGCAT
>APFE031582350.1:0-13707 GCA_000404065.3 Pinus taeda
CAAGAACTCTCTGATTCATAAGTTATCCCTCTACAGACAATGGGTGGGATCTGGTGGGATAATGGACCACTTCCCCATATTCATGGAGATCTTTGGTCCATAAAAAAAACCAGGGGCACCTTTCAAATTCAACTCCACCTGGTTAAAAGACCCATCCTACATCCAAATGATTAATGACTTCTGGTGACTCAATCCACCATCTAGAGGCAGAACTTGGGCAGAAGGGTTCTACTATAACCTCACAATGATAAAAAAACTCTCTATTAAATGGGCTAAGGAAAAAAATGAAGAGAGATGACAATACCCTCACTTCAGTGGAGAAAACTTTGGCATCACTACAGGACAACCAGAAAAAAGGTTTTGCAACCGCTGATGCTAAGGATCATCTAAGTGAACTGGAAAATCAGAAGGTCAAAATACTAAAGGAATGGGAAGAAACTCGGCGACTTTGAAGCCGAGCAATCTGGTTACAAGCAGGGGATGAAAACACAATTTTTTTCCAAAATTATGGAAAAGGAAGGAAAATCTCCAACATTATCTGGCATATGCCTATGGAAGATGGAAGCATAGTAACTACCTTCAGAGGTAGTTACTGAAATTGTCCAAATTGCAAGGCACTTCCCTAGATTTGTGGATGAGGACTCGATCGAGGATCTCATTTCCCTGGTCACATAGGCAGAGCTAGAAGGAACACAAAAATGGTTCAAAAACGACAAGAGTCTAGGCCCGAATGGATGGGCTATCAAATTCTTCCTTGCCTTCTATGAACTCATTGGACTTGATCTGCTTAAGGTGGTGGATGAATGCAAATCTACTGGGTGTATGTATGAGGCCATAAACTCTAATTTCATTGCATTAATCCCTAAATCCGACTCCCCCGCATCCTTCAATGACTTTCGACCTATCTCCCTTTGTAACTGCTTGTACAAAATCATAGCCAAGATCATTGGAAATTAGCTCCGACCCATCCTGTCTAGACACATTTCCTCCGAACAATTTGCCTTTCTTCAGAACAGACAAATATATGAAGTTGTTGGAACCGCTCAAGAAGCCCTACACTCTATCAGTCACAAAAAGATCAAAGGAGCCATTCTCAAAATTGATCTTTTCAAAGCTTTTGATAAGGTCAGTTGGCTTTATATCAAAATGATCCTCACCCGTCTAGGCTTTCCTCCTCCCTTCATCAACTGGATCATGTGATTTATCAACTCGACATCCTTCAGTGTCCTCATTAATGGCTCTTCCTCGCATTTCTTTCATGCTGAGAGAGGCCTTTGGCAAGGATGCCCTCTTTCCCCACTTCTCTTCCCGATTTTTATGGAGGGCCTCAGCAGACTCATTGCAACAGACAAGAGGGAGGGGTGATTACATGGGATTCAAATGATTGACCTATGCCACCTCACCCATCTTCTTTTTGTTGATGATGTCCTCATTTTCCTCGATGGCAGCCTGCGGGACTCATCTACTTTCAATGACATTCTCAAACTCTTTGCTAAAGCCACTGGCATGGAAGCTAATCATACCAAATCCACCATCACCCTCTCATATACATCCCCCCAGGAATCCAGAATTGCACACTGATTTTTTCCTTTCCAACAGCATCACTTGGAGGATGGTCTCAAATACTTGGGATTATGGCTCAAGCCACATTGCTATCGCATTACGGATTGGATTTTTCTTGTAATTAAGATTGAGAAGAGGTTGAAAAACTGGAATCATAAATTCCTCTCAAGGGCAGGTCGCCTTGTCCTCATAAAATCTGTCTTGGAAGCACCCCTGTATACTAGATGAAGTTGGCTTGGATCCTTAAAGGAATTCTTGCCCTCATACAGAAGATTTGTTGCAGATGTCATTAGAATGGATATAAAGAGGGCAAGCCCTATGCATGGGTTGGATGGAAGCAGATCGCTCTACCAAAAAAATGGGGAGGGTGGGGCTTAAAAGACCTCTCAGCATTTGCACATGCACTAGCAGCTAAGATGGGATGGTCCTTGATCACTTCACAAAACCTTTGGACCAAAGTCACATACCACAAATACATCTAGCCACAACATCTCATGGACTAGATTCTCATCCCAACCTACCCTTGTACGGGGATATCTATTGTTTGGAAATCCATCCTTCATTCTATGCCTAGCATCAGAGAGGGTCTTGCTTGGAAAATCAATGAAGGTAATATGGCACGAATAGGCATGGATCCATGGTCTGGTGGGTGCAACATGCACCAACTATCTCTAAACCTCATACATTACCTGAACCAGAGGCACATTAAGGTGATCGGCTAGATTACATACATGGAGAATAGCTCCATTTTTTAACAAGCCTGGTTATCTGCATGACACCTGGGCATTCTCGATCACTGGCACCAGAGTTGGGAAGGTTATATAAATGCCTTTAATGAAGGACATGTCTGCATAAAGGAGGGACCTGACGAGCTCATATGGACCCCAGATGAACATGGGAAATACTCACGCATTTCTAGGTTCGTGGGGGGAAATCTGGAAGCTCAAAGCACCCCCACAAGCTAGACTCTTTATGTGGAATGTTCTCAACAACAAGACACCTATCAGAGAAAATCTTATGTGCAGATCACACTTTGGGCCGCATTGGTGTGTCCTCTGTACACAGGCGGAGGAGACTAATGAACACCTATTTTTATCATGCCCTTTCAATGTTCAGTTGTGGCAACAAGTAATACACCTCCTCTCCAAGCAGGGCAGATGGCACGGCCTCTCGATCACTGAAGCATGGAACAATTGGAATGTCAAGCAACAAGATAACAAGTCTCGATGCTTACCCCTCCTCATTTGCTGGAAGATCTGGCTCACCAGAAATAACATCATTTTTAAAGGATCTCCAGCACGATGGCCACTCATAACAGCAAAGATTGTTGTTGCATATCATGAAATCCTTGAGGAGACACAAACTACTACATCTTGACCACATGCCACCGAAATTATTGATCGATCCATCCCATGGGCATATTTTGATGGAGCAGCACAATCTCATGGATTTAGGGGAGGCATTATTTTACACCTATCTGAACATCACCATTACCAAATCAACATGGGTTTAGGGGAGGGAACAAACAATTTTGCAGAATTGATTACACTTAGACACCTATTGCATTTTGCACTGGCACACTCATGAAATAATATTCAGATATTTGGGGACTCCAAAATCACCATAAACTGGTTCAACAATATAAAAATTTGTCATGCTCATACACTTAGAAACATTCTAGATGAGATTTTGGTTTTCAAGGCCCAATTTAACTCTATCATCTGTCATCACATTTACAAGGAACATAACGAGGCTGCTGACAAGTTATCCAAGGCGTCCTCGACACAACCTAGAGGTCTGTGGATGATACAAGAACAACATGGAGCAGAACAATATCAGTACTACCATCAGCCATACATTGAGAGAGCATAACCTCAGGTGGACAAAGCCTAAAATTTTGATGGAAAATTTATCAGCACAATATCTTTATATGTATATATTTATGTTTATCAAATATGTATTTTGCATGCAAAACTTTGAACACCCTGTGAGGTGAATATGTACAACACTCTTTTGTTATGGTTTCGGCAAACATATTTATTTTTTGACAGAACTTTGAACTGGATTTGGCCAGCAGTTTATGCATATGCCAATGGCATCTACTAGCATTTCAATCGTGGACACAATTTATTAATGTACATGCATATAGTTTACTCTTGCCTGTACATGAAAGAAGTGAAACAACTATATAGTTTTTTCAAAAATAGTTAAAGTAACATATGTTTTTTTTAGTCTAACCTTGTGTATATCACATCTCATAATGTATTCAATACATACTGATATGATTTAACACTCTTTATAGTTGATATATTTTCCCATACTATTCAATATTGTGAATTAACACTCTTAAACGATTCTACTACCAGTGCATCAAATCAATGAGGATAACTGTAACTCTATAAGAACTAATTTCAACTCTAGATCATTTACTTTTTTTCACTACTTGCTCAATTGCGATTACGAGTAAAAAGTAAGTGAAAATTTTTCATAACATCATAATCAGTAACTAAATAATATATTCATTTTTACTCTCTGTCTAATGAGCAGAAATCTAGTTCTAGTACAGAATAAACAATTTACATGCTAAATAAAGTTAGAGACACCAACTTGAAATTTTTTCATAGGAAACTAAGAGTCAAGTAATTGGTTACTCCCAACCTTGACATAGCCTATGTTCCCCCCCGGACAATTAGGCCTAAAACTCTTTTTCTGTAGTTTTTCCCTTCTGCTTCTCTTCAATGACTTTAATTTTCTTCTTAGAAAATTACGAGGCAAAAGACAAAAATTCTAGAGATATTTTCCATCTACCACTCTTTGGGTGGTTATTAACTACCTCCACCTCTCCACCTCACCAACATGTGGCGGGTAGTTAACTGCTCATTTATGAGTTTTTGTTTCCCACTTCTGAAGGTGACTCCCTTTCTTCTAGGAAACATTAAATTGGCCAATCTAATAATTTCAAAATTAAATACAATCACCCAAATTAGATGCCTAGGACTTTCTTATGGATAATAATTTTCCAAAATAGATTGCAACATTTTCCCTCTTTTATCCATCTATACTTCAACCATTAATTTCTAGTGTTTTTTTTCTATAGCATAAAACCTAATTACAACTTTACAAACAAAAAATTTACATCAGTTATCATCCGTAAAATTACTGATAATCAAATGTCTATTTGTATTTTAATGTAGTATATTAAATCAAAATGAAACTTATGCACATTTATTTACAATGAAACATTAATCTAAGGGATATCATATCGTCCCCTGGTTAAATTTGACACCGTCTCAGTGTCTATTCAACATTTTTCCTGGAAATCATTTTGAAATTCCTTTTAGAACATGTATGGATAAGCTTCCTTGATAGAATCTTCTAACTCCCAGGTTGCTTCTTCTAGAATTGAATGTTTCCACTAAACATTCAACTTTACCACATCTCTTTTATGGAGTGTAACCACCCTCCATTCTAGAATACATTGTGATTCTTCTAAGAACTCTCCCTCGAGTTCCACCTATATAAAATGGTAATCAATAACATGAGAAGGATCATGTATATACTTTTTCAATAACAAAACATGAAACACATTATGAATTTTAATGTTGGCTGGTATGAGTAATTGGTAAGTAACCGGTGCAACTTTGGCTAACACTTAAAAGGGTCCACAATATCTAGGAGATAGTTTCGTACAACTGCTAATTCTAAGTGTAATTTTCTTAGGTTTGACCTTCAAGTATACACGATCTCCCACATTGAATTCTTTGTGAGTCCTTTTCAAGTCTGCATGGCTTTTTTGATGATCTTGGGTTGTTTCGAAATTCGGTTTGACTTGTTTGACTATTTCTTCCATTTCTTTTAACATGTCTGGACCTAGTATCATCGATCCTCGAGATGATCCCAAATTAATGGTATCTTTCATCTTCTTCCATACATGACTTTAAAAGGACTCATCTTTAAAGAGGATTGATAACCACCGTTGTAGGCAAATTCAACTAGATGCAAATAGTCTTCCCATTTAGTTTGCTTATCTTTCACATACATATTTAACATATCCTCTAATATTTGATTGGTCCTTTTTGTTTCACCATCAATTTGAGGATGATAGGATGTATTAAAGTTTAACGTGGTTCCCATGTTTTCAAATATCCCTTTCCAAAATTTCGAGGTGAACTTTGCATCTCTATCTAATATCACAACTTAGGCACCTCGTGAAGTCTAAAAAGTTCCCTCATAAAGATTTATGCAATGTTGATAGCATTAAAAGTGGAATTGACAAGTATCAAATGTGTTGCTTTGTTAAGTTTGTCAACTACCACCATAATAGAATCGTATTGTTTCCTTGTTTTTGTCAAACCAGTTATGAAATCCATTAAAATGATCTCCCACTTCATTCTGGAATGAGTGGTTGCAACAATCTAGCAGGGTGTTGATGAGATTCCTTAACTTGTTGAAAAATTCAAGGCATTTTGCCACATATTCACCTGTCTCATTTTTCATATGTGGCCAATAAAATTCATTTCTTAATATTGTAATCAACTTTTTATAAGCAAAATGACTTGTTGTTGGTCTTTTATGCAGCTCATCTAAGGCAAAGTTCTTTAGATTTATATCATTAGGTATATAATATTTTCTTTTGAACAACAAAAAATCTTGGTCGTTAACTGAAAAATTACCTTCCTCCTCTTCTGATTTATCAGTTTTCTACTCTTTTCCCTTAATTTTTAGGTCTTCTAAGTTAGCATTTGCAGTTGTTTTGACTCTTTCTATTAAATCTATCTACCCATTCACTGTTGAAGTAACACAAATTTGATTTAGTTTCTGCTTAAAACGTCAACTATCTTGTTTTCGTTTCCTTTTATATGTGTAATCTCAAAATCATACTCGCTAATAATTGTTAACCATCTTTCTTGTCTAACATTAAAATTAGGCTGGTCAAATAGGTATTTGAGACTCACATTATCTGTCCTTCGTTGAAATTTTCTCCCTATTAAGTAGTGTCTCCCCAGTTTGAATGCATGATCTATTGTTGCTAATTCCATATCATGAGTAACATATTTTTTTTCATGTTCCTTCAATTTTTAGGATTCATAGAAAATAACATGACCATCCTACATTAAAACTCCCCTAAAGCCCTCTTTACTTGTATCTGTACAAACCACAAATTCCTTATAATTAGATTTGTAGTCAAAAGCTATTTCATTTTATCAAAACTAGCTTGACATTTCTGACTCCATTCAAATATGATTCCCTTCTTTTATATTTTTGTGATTAGATAAGCAAGTTTAAGAACCCCTTATGAATCTCCTATAATAGCATATGATGCTCATAAAATATTTGACTTCTTCTACATTCTTGGGTACTCGCCACTCCACAATTGCTTTTATCTTCTAAGGGTCTACAAAAATTCTTTATTTTGATATTACATGTCCTAGATAATGAATTTGTTGCTAGTAAAATGAACATTTTGTATATTTAGCATATATTTCATTGTCTCTTAGAGTTTCGAGGACCATTTTCAGATGTTGGTCATGCTCTTCCTTGCTCTTTGAGAATCAGAATATCATCTATAAAGCCAATCACAAATTTATCTGGGAATGACCTTAGTACACTATTCATGAGGCACATAATTGTTGCAAGTGCATTAGTCAACCCAAATGGTAGCACCACAAACTCATAGTGCCCATAGCGGGTGCGGAAAGTTGTCTTGTGTATATATTCATCCTTGATCTTAATTTGATGATATCCTAACCTTAGATCAATTTTAGATAATATAGAAGCTCCTCTAACTTGATCAAATAATTCATATATTCTTGGCAAGGGGTATTTATTTTTTATAGTCATCTTATTCAATTTTCTATAATCATGCACATTCTCAATGTTCTATCTTTCTTTTTCACAAATAACAGAGGTGCACCCCAAGGAGACACACATGGTCTTATGTAATTTTTATCTAATCACTCTTGCAATTTAAACTTAAACTCCATTAATTCAAGAATACTCATTCTGTATGGGGCCTTGGAAATTGGGATAGCACTAGGTATAAGATCAATAGTGAAGTCAATGTCCCTCCTTGGAGGAAGTCTTGGTATTTCTTTTGGAAATACATCTTTTAACTCTTCCAATACAAGGTAGTATGCTAATGATGGTTGTTGTTTATTTTCATTCAGAACTTACACTAAGAAATTGAACAGTTGATAACCTTTCCCAACATATTTCTTCATTTGTACAAAACAAAAATTCCTGACATAATTTTTCCTTGGAATTCCTTGAACCATGCAAGCTTTTCCTTCATCATCAACATAGGTAAAGGACTTGTCTAAATAGTTTAATATCACTTTATGTTTTTCTAACCAGTCCATTCCTAGGAGGATATCATAATATCCTAATGGTAAAATATTCAGGCTGAGGATATCTTTCATTCCATTGAGATTTATAGTGGAGTCCTTACTAATTTCAGATACTTTTCTTTTGGTTCTTGTGCCCAGCGATACTAACCAAGGCTTATGTTGTTTTTCCTTTCTAAGTTTACACTTCTCAACTACAATAGGGGAAACATAACTCAGGTTGGATCCTAGATTTATAGGTACAAATGCACTTTTATCATAAATTTTACCTTGCACTTCAACCATAGTTGACCGATGATCTTCCAGTATTCCATCCAGTGAAACGTTGATTTTGGGTATATTACAGCCTACATCATTTACTAGTGATGCTTCTTGAACCTGATTTAGCATTGTCTTCTTCCTTAGGGGATCCTATGGACAATCTTTCCACAAGTGATTTTCACCACAACGGAAACATTTTATGGGTGGTATCACAAATTCACTAAAATTTATGTTGCCCAAAACAAATCCTCCTTTTTGTTCGGTATTTTTCTGCTGAATAAAACTTTTGTTATAATTTCATGCTTGCACAATTTTTGTAAAAGTGGCCTTTTTAAACCCGTTTCTTTTGTTGTTGAATTTTTCATATTTCTTTGACACCCCTCCTTTATAACTATCTCCTTTTTTCTTTCTATGTTTGAAACACAACTTTTTTTTTCTAATTGTCTCATCCATTGTTTTTGGGTGATCAAATTCAATTATTTATCTTTATGAGAAAGGTAGATATCTGATAAATATTTGAAGTTTTTCTTTCTCTTCTTTCAACTATGGAACGTATCTCAACAAACTCGTGAATTTATTAACAAATTTATCCATAGTAATTTTTCGCAATTTTAGCTCATGGAACTCCCTAGCTTTCTCATCAAAATGTCTCTCAATTAAATACTTCTTTTTTAATTCTTTTTTGAACAATTTTCAAGTTAAAAATTTGTTTCTAATGCTTTTAACTTCTTTGTTTTCTTCCCACCATAAGGATTCCTTGCCAGTTAATCGATACGTGGCCAATCCTACCTTAAGATTACTTTGATAATTGTGCACTTCAAAATATTTAGACATATTGAGGAGTCATGCCTTTGCTCCTTCAGATTCACCAACAAAATTGGGAGGTCTGATTTTTTAAATTCTCCCTAGAACTGAGATGATGATTTTATTTTTATGGATGAAGAAATGTTGTTGCTTGATTTCTATTCATCTTGACCACTAGACTCATTTGGTTTTAGTATCTCCATAATTTTATGAATTACTTTTTCTTGTAGTGCCAATATATTTACATCTAGGTCTCTTCCAATGAGTCTTTTTACTGGTTTTTTCCTTCTCCAATTTTCTTAACATGTATCCATTAGTTTATTCATGGTCTTGTCTAGCTTTGAACAACCTTTCCTGACTTTTGTTTATATCATCCAAATCAATTTTTGTATTTCTTACTACTTGTAGCAGTTCAATATCTTGTCTTTTTGCATTACAGGTTCCACCTCCAACCATTCCCATTTTAGTACCATGTTCTACATCACCCCTTAGTGATCCCACAAAGGTTTTTCCATTAAATTACTCTGCCATTTTCAGTTCCCTAGCGTTTTTTATAAAATTTATCTTTGACAAGTATATCAATTTCATTTTCAAGACCCAATAGATGCCTAATGTTATAACTATGGCTCTGATACTAGAAAAAACCCTACAAAACCAACAATGTTTTTGTTTTCTTGTTACATTTGTCTAAGATCAACCTCCAAAAAATCCCTCTTATAATAATTATTATTTTTTATTGATTATTAATTGTCTACAATTATTATACTGATTAAAATTCTAGACACTTGTGATCTAACTTCAAGGGAAAGTTAGAATCTCTACCACAGGTTTTCATTACTTCATTTATTAATTAGTGAACTTTATTCCTTTAAATAATTGTACTTCCCAAATATTACCTTGACATTGATTCTCAACTCACACTTCGTATATTTATATATTATACACATATATAAGATAATATGTCTCAACTCTTAATTTCTCACACTTCGTATATTTATATATCATACACATATATAAGATAATAGGTCTCAACTCTTAATTTCTATTTGTGTAACATTTATTTTAATAAGAGACCTTTGTTTTTATTTAAAATTTCAGCCTTATATTCACTCGTGTTTATTTCATCCCTCCCCAACACTAAATAAAATCGTTTTATTAATTATATGGCCTGCCTGCAAGCGCACTTGCGAAGGCAACACCATCCCTCACATTACAATACATTTTAGGCATAATAATTTCTTGAACAAAACATGAAATTGCCTGCAAAGACATAATACATAAGATCATAAGTTTACGGTCATGGATATGCGTGTTCCTGCAAATTCCATTGTTCTTTTCGACAACAACGTCGAAAAATCTGCACCGAACATTTACTTAGAAATTAGCAGTATAACTGTAGAGATATCACAACTCGTACCCTTAAGTGGTTCCCCCAAGAAAGCTTATGCCCATATTCCAGCATAGTGATAGTTCAAGGTTCATATGAACCATATTAAGCACTAAATAAACTAAAAATGGAAACAATATGACATCCAACCTCTGATATCAAAAAACCAAAAGCCAACCTCAAAAAATAAATTTACAAAGACCAGCATAGATCCATCTTAACTCCGGATTTTAAGTGGAGAGAGATATGAACTTGGGTTTTTTCTTATCCCTCTTGGTGCTCCATAGATCCAAGGTTAAGACAGATCTAAATGAATTATAGGATAGGATCAACCTCAGGTTTAATGAAACAAGGGACAGTTTGACAGATTTTGAGAAGATGTGTCCCTGATGATGGGTGGAGTGTCCACCCAAAATGTTGATTGTTTCAATCAAGATACACAATTTCTCTAAAAGAGAAAACACATTGACAGCAAAGAGACATCTGCTCCACAGGAAACCTTCAGCTTGAATGTCTAGCCATTGCATACCCCATAGACCCTGTAAAGGGAGAGATTTTCACAGAATAAAGTTTCAAGGTTGTCTTTTTCTATAGCTACTAGGGCAAAAAGGAGTTCCAAGTACCAAGAATACCCACTACAGATAAATGATCTGGTTTGACCATGTCTTTGGTTGTTATTTCCTTTTATTTCATTTAATTATTTTTCTGAGAGCTGTGTGTCTTTTGATTGGTTGTATGCAGTTTTTTTTTTTTAGTTTTTCCTTCTTATGCTCTACTTCTCACATAACAAAATTGTTACCCCTCAAACCAAAAAGGCTCTAAATAACAAAATTTCCACGTGACAGTTATAAGAAAAATTGAAATGATTATGACACTTGTTAGGAATGACTATATTTTTATATAACAATACATGCGGACAAAATCTCCAAGAATCAAACAAGAAAGCAATCCATTGTCGGTTCTTGCTGGTTCAAAATTTCAAACTATGTAAAAATACGTCATGAAGAAAGAATAAAATTTGTGAAAACAGAATATTAAGATTAACAGCATGATTTTAGTAGTTCAGAAAAATATATTCTCATACTCTATACAGGAACCTCAATAAATATATTCCTTTAGAGATTACAGAACCTCATATTGTCCTGATTTTGCCCCACCCTCTTCAGCTTTCCACATCAGTTAACTTTTATAGATCGTGATTTTCTACTATTAACCTTTTTTACCAATTCAAGCAGTAACAATCTAGACTATAAAATGAAAAAAATTGGGATCTGTGGTCTAGTACTATCTCCCGAAAGATAAATGTTCAATCTATACAGGAAATGTGAACTACAGAAGTCCACTAAAAAAAAATAATAGCACAAGATATAGGTGCCTTTCACAAAATGGACTCAGAAAAGTAAACCTAATACAAATAAAACAGATTAATGTAAGTTTGAAATGAAGAACTATTTCTGTCATTTTTTGAAAAAGCTTATGCATTGACAACCATTTTGGATCCAAATAAATAACCCCAAGAAAAATATAAATTAAGTAGGACTTCATGTTTTTTAAATAAAATATAAAAACAATAAACTAGCTTTCTCAATGTTGTATACCCTGGTTGTGCTTTGGGATCTAGATTCCAGCATAACAGGAAGAAAAACATTGGAATGTATTTAAGGGAGACAACATACATGATCTGACACAATTTCCAACATTAGGCGCCTTTGCAATCTTTTGAAATCTCTCAAATATAGAATACATATTTCAGATGTTACAAACATAGAAAACAATTAATATTGGAGAACTGTTAAATTGAGCTAAACTAATCAGCAAAATTTATACATATAACATTTTACAAAATGTTCCAATATTGAATGCATTGCCAGCCTTTCTATATCCAGAAATAAGTTAGATTAATAAAGACGAACCAAGAACGGATTCAAAACTTAATTAAAAAAATTCCCATAATGTATGCATTGGCAGACCTTTCATATCTAAAATGACAATAATATGAGAAGGAATCGGAAGTATTTTCTAGATTTTATGTATTGACAGCCTTTTCGTGTCCGAAATAAATTCGGATAAATCAACATCTAAATGCAGAATGAGAGAATTTTAAAAATGATTGGGTATAAAAGTAAAATGGATGCATGTTCCAAGATGCGTGCACTGGTAGCTGCTTCGGATAAAAGACTATTACAGAAAATACGGTAAAATAAATGAAAATTGAAAAAGGATTGGACAAGCCATAATAGGAAAACAATTTTCGATTTCGACAGTCAAAATAAGGATATGAAAAAACAGAAAACATACTAATGATACAGTTTAAAAGTTGTTGCATTGGCAACTAATGCAGATTCCAAAAAGTCAGAGAATAAGTAAAACAAAACGAAAATGAGAAATCGGTAATTAGCTATCCTTTTTTTGGGATCTAAGCACTGATATATTCTTGGCATTTCTCTGGTCTATTATTGCAAGAACACAACTCTCTCATTATGATCTTCTAATAAATTTAATTTTGCATTACAATTTTCATGCAGATTACATGTATTTGCTCATTTTACTACTCATATCATTTGTATCTTAAACATCATCACTCTACATGATGGTATATGTCAGTCTCAGTGGCAAATCGTACAAACTTCAATTTCAATTAGATGTTGAGTATAATGTTACCTGAGGTTCGTGACTCAAGGTTAATTGTATATAATGGTTAAAGTTGTCTAAAGAAAAAAATGGAAAGGAGAAACTTGCAAAGTTTTAAGGATGGTAACTAAGGATAGTTCATGTGATAATGCCCAACTTGGATCAGATAGTTAAGGTGGTAGAGAAGAAGTATCACAACAAAGATAATAAATGAGTAAGAAGGAGACAACCTATTATGGAACATAAAAGAAGAGTATTGTAGTATTTTAGGAAAAAGATTCCTTAGTCACGAGACTCGAAGCACTTCTTCGACTTTTGGTGGATATTGAACCACATCTCCGTGATTGATAGAATCTTTTGGAAGAACTTGGTATAAACATAACTTGGGTACTCTAAAGGTATCACTGTAAGGTCTATCTAAGGATGATGCACCTAAAGAAGAAATATTGGCAATCAACCAATGAAGTTGAATAATAATGGTAATAATTTTATGGAACTTGGACAGTATGATAAAATGATGGGAAAGGATAAGTGTGTACATGACAAACAATTTTCCCTCTAATGGGAGAGCCACATTGTAAAGTTTTCCATAGGTGACTCACTATATGAATGAATTATGGACAACAAGACGTATGGTCAGGTAATTTTATTATGTGGATAAGCGGATTACATATATCTTATTGAATTTATTTTTCAGGTATTACCCAAGTTGGGAAG
>APFE031582356.1:7002-49640 GCA_000404065.3 Pinus taeda
ATGGGTCAAATGGTTGCCTCTCGCTGAATGGTGGTATAACACTTCCTTCCATACAGCAACAAAAATGAGCCCATTTATGGCACTTTATGGGTATCAACCACCATCCATCACATCATATTTAAGAGAAAATCTAAGGTTCAAGCAGTGGAACATCACATCGAACATCAACAACAAGTCCTCCAACTCTTAAAGGATAACCTCGTGTTGGCACAGAATAGAATGAAACAACAGGCAAATCAACATCGCAGTGAAAGAAGTTTTGATGTAGGTGATTGGTATTCCTACGGCTACAACCATATAAGAAAATGTCCCTCAAGCAAGCTAAGAAGGATAATAAATTATCACCAAAGTATTATGGTCCGTACAAGGTGTTGCAAAAGATTGGTACTATGGCATACAAATTGGTGCTTCCTGCAGCTTCTCGATTGCACCTAGTTTTCCATGTTTCATGTTTAAAGAAGGTTTTAGGCGACAAGCTCCCAGTTCAAACAATATTGCCAGAATTTGATGAGGAAGGAAAAATTATATTGGAATCGGAATCAGTCATAGAAACAAGAACTTGACAGCTACGAAATCGAACAATTTCAGAGTATCTTATCAAGTGGAAGAGCTTATTTGCTGAAGATTCCACATGGGAGGATGATAATTTTATACAGAAGCATCCAGAACTACTCAAGCATTGAGGACAACACTTTTTTGAAGGAGAGGGGCATGTTCGGTCCCTATAATACTATTGATTACCCTATTACTATTGTAGTTTCATCCCTTATTAATATTGTTGTGCCCCTATTATTCCCATATTGTTATTAATGTGCCCCATAGAATCCCTCTATTGTTATTTTTGTGGCTTTATGTTATCATTGTTAGGTCGGTTGGGTTATATTGTGACTCCTAAGACTCCTATATATAGAAAAGAGGTTTTGTCATTTGAATCATCCAAGAATTGTTCATTTATGTAATGTAAAGGAGGTTTCCCCCTCGAAGAGGCTCAAATCTGAGGTGTTGATCTATCTTTTCCATCTTTTCTTGAGTTGGTTTCATAACAATCACGATCATATAATAAGTCTTTTGGTACATTTATTCATATTTATGACAGTGACACGAGCACCAATTAAAGTGAGATTCAACATATGGAATTTCTGAATTCCTTTCATATCACTTACACAAAGGCAATACAATTTAAAGGATTACGTGTAGTATTCAATTTTATATTGTTATTTTGATATTGTTGTATCAAATATGCATTTTTCATGCATATTTAAGTTAGGATAATCTACTAAATCTGTCACTTTCATGGTTGTTATGTTGTTATCCATTCTACTCCTAAGTGGACTTAGTCAAGTCCATCTTGATTGTTCTACCACTTTGTTCCATACTTTTCCACAAGACCACAAAAGTATGAGGAACAAAAATAATTCACAATACTAACATGGATGACATAACTTCACATATCTATATTACTTCTTTTTTTCTTTTTCCTCACCATATCCACTACTGTCCATTAACTCACTTCTTCTTCTTCTTCTTCCTTTTTTTCTTGTCAGTTTGGACCACATGTTAGGTTATTTTTGAAGATTATATGCATCTTTCTCTTATGTATAATCATGGAGTTTCTTGTTTTCTCGTATTCTATGTGCATCAACTCGCTTAACACGAAACATGTTCGTATAATAGACTTCATTAATTTCAGTCATCCTTACACACATAAAAACATGTTTATATGTATTAAAATAACACATCAACAAGAAAAAAAATATTTTAGGGATTTTCCTTCATAATCATGATGACACCATTTAGCCATTTATATTCTTTCTTTCCTCGGTTAAGCTACTCTAGGAATTTCAATCAACATTCCTAGTGGACCTGTTGCATCATTTCAAACAACCACTTTTGTCATTTTGGTTTACTAAAAATATAATTTGCAAATTTTAAAGTAACAAGATCGAAATCTCATCCCATATGAATTTGAGATCATTTTATTTTTAAGATTGATGCCAATCGAGGGTGTCTTTGCCCTTGTTAGGCCTTATTTCAATTTTGATTGGGTTTCAATGTTTCTACTCTTGATTTTGGCTTTGATCACTTATACTCTTTTCTTATATCTATAATCTATCTATATATATATATATATATATATATATATATATATATTATATATATATATATATATATATATATATTATATATATATATATATATTATTATATATAAAGGAAAAATCTAGGTAATAAAAATAATAAAGGAAAAATAATAACCACGGTTGATGGGACACTTATTCCAAGCTGAATGTTGGGAAAGACATCCTTGTGTGGGTGTCCATTGGTTTATTATGGCTAAGGATATTCGAAAAGGAAATTGCTAAGGATTTGGAAAGGAAAAATGACATTTTTGGCACATTTATTTATGAAAATAATGGAAATTAGGAGAAAATAAAGGGAAAGGTCGCAGGTTGCATGCGATAAAGAAAATGAAGAAAATAGAGGCCTAATTGATAAAAAGGATTATGAGGATCAATTTGTAACCTTTTGTTAGTTCAGTTTTCGAGCTCTCTCATTATTCTCTCCCTCTCTGTCTCTCCCACTCTTGGACACACAAAATTTTCTTGGAGCAGTTTGGCATTGGGTCAAGAAAGGCAAAGGAGGAAAGAGGAAGGAAGGAGTATGAAAGGAAGAGCAGGTTCAAACAACTACAACATGATTCTTTGGAGGTATCCATTTACATGTGTGTCTTCCTTTCTATATTTCACATGCATGGTATTGGATGTGGTACTTGGTTCTTATGGCATGGGTTTTGCAAGTGTGATAGTGTTTTTAGCCTAGCCTTTCAATTTCTTGATAGCCATGGTCTGGTGGGGTTCTCATCTTTTGGTTGAGATGGATTGCGGGATGGATTCAAATCTAAGTGAGGTGGATCTATGAATGAATGAACACATGGCCTGGTGATCCCTGAACCAACTTGTGGATTACTGTAAAGCCACTGGCCTTATGACCCTTGAACTAGATTGTGGGTTGTGATAAAGCCATGTATTATGTGCCTCATTGGGCCTAGGAATCCTTGCCAGTGAATGGTGGGATTTATAGTAAAGCCTAGAGGTGGTTTCCCTTGATTAGGTATAGGAATCCTTGATGGTGAATGAGGAGATATATGGTAAATTCTAGAGGGTGGAGTCTCAATCTAGGGCCTACTGATCCCTTGATCAAACTGTGGATTGCAGTAAAGCCTGAGAGACTAGGAGACAGGAAAATTCCTCACGGTGTAGGTGGAGAAATCCAGCGGCATCCATGCTTGTTTTGGCATAATGGTCTGGGGAGATCATGGTAAAACTTTTTATTACATGTTTACTGTGTGGGCCTAGTGATCCAGGATGGATTACGGTAAAGCTTGGTTCCTATTGATGAGGGTGAGGTGGTTTATCCTAAAGATGCCATGGTTGGTTCTTTAGGTTTGAGTCCCACATTCATGCTTGGAATATGGCATAAGGGTGAATGAATGAAGAGAGAATTGGCTCAACCATTCTATGGTCGGGTGGAACGTGGTAGTCCCATCCCGTGTTTTCTTTTGCATTCATTAATAAGGGGTTATTTCCTTGACATCTTATGTCTAGATGTACTGGTTATTATGTGTATTCTATGGCCGATGTATCCTCGGTATTTATGTTCTTATTATGTTGGTTATAAGCATGTATTATGACAGTGATGATGTATGGCTCTCCTCATGTTTTATTTGTAAATGAATGAACAATGTATCTATGACCTAATAGATGATAATGCAACTAATGACATAAGGGAAAAATGTTTATTAGTAATTCTTAGATAAGTATGAGACCCATATGCACAATTCCATTATTTAAACTTGTAGATTAAATATTTGTGACATGTTTGACAAAATGTATCTCATGGCTAGTAGTGTTCCATTCAAGTTATTGTTTAAGTAATTTCCTTTTCATCATTATTTTTTTGTTGTCTTTCAGTTATGAAAGTGTCATTGAATTATGGGCAGTGACCAGGGCTCTGGACCTGAAAAAGTGGCTCTAATCCTAGAGACACAGACACAACATTGGACAAAAAATTCGCTAGACACATGCATACCCATTTTGTGGGAGCTTCTGGAGCTTCTTGGAAGCATTTTTGTCCAGATCAAGGAAGCGTCTGGGGGTTTAGTGGTCTAAAAATTTAGTTGGTCTTAGGGGCTGGTTACATGAGTGGTTAGGTTGGCTCTTAGGAGTTCCGTTGTTGATGTGCAAGGTCCATGTGATGTGTTACCATCGATTCCACTTTCTTAAGGTCACCTATGAGGTTGAATCCCGTTATAGTAGCCTCTTGTCGCATATCTACCCTGATTGGTTAGTTACTTGGGTAGATGTGGGAGGAGGGTGTTATAGAGTTGTGTCAAAGCATGGTTCACCCCTTGGACTGGATAGGTGATGTGTGTTGGTCATGCATTCATGTCAGTTTCACATGTGTTAATCATCCTTGTGGTCTATATGCTTGTTGCATACACATGGTGTCAGTCATGGTTGTAGTGATGTCGCCATGTGAAAGAGGATGTTGATGTTGTGAAGTGTGTTGTCATGAGTGTATGATTGGTTACATATTTTTTATGCTTGAATATTGTTAGTGTAGATTAGTATGATTGCTTTTGTCATGCATGAGGTCATGGTATGTGTAGTTTATATGGTCATGCATTGATGACTAGACACTAGCTAGAATGATGCTTATGTGTTACTCATACACATATTTATTATATTCCTATATGTTGTTATGATTATGTTTGTACATGTATTATATTGATTGCTTGATCTTGTAGATGATATCCTCCTCAGATTTTACTAAGGTACGCTGGTTTATTGCGATTTGGTTTAGGTGACATAGTATACCTTACAAGAAAAGGATAAAAAATGACTAGAAAGATGGTAGACTACAAAGATTCTTCCCATGAATTAGATGAGAAGCATGGGCTTGGGAACTCTTCTGACTTAGCAAAAACATTGAGAATCTTGAAGGAATAAATAAGTATTTGTAAGGCGGACAATGACAAAATCATGTAGGCACGAGAGAAACAAGAAGAGGTTAATGTAATAATCCTTCAGACTTTGTCAAAATTGAAGTAACAGGGGTAACTTCAGATCAGCCATGGGTAGGAAGACAAAATAAATGGTTCATATGGCACTAGGTCTCATGGTGGTCATAGGTCGGATAGAGATGACACGGTTAGAGATGAAAGATTGTTGGATACTCTAGATAGGAGTGTTGATGGACACAAGTATTATTCTAGTTCTAGTTTTGACAGACATCATGATTGTCATCTTTATCACCCTTACAGGAGTGACAAGGGATACTTGTCACATGATTTTAAGAAATGAAAGCCACCTAATTTTGATGAAGACTTGAAGAAACTAGAAAATGTAGAGGCTTCGATTCTTGGGAGAAACAAGGTCTTTGAGTTGCAT
The DNA here is from genome assembly GCA_000404065.3 of Pinus taeda. Lineage (NCBI taxonomy): Eukaryota > Viridiplantae > Streptophyta > Pinopsida > Pinales > Pinaceae > Pinus > Pinus taeda. The sequence continues at coordinate 12,452 of APFE031582356.1, forward strand.
GAGTACACAGAAAACATGAAGGTCAAAATTGTTATCTTTAGCCTGAAAGGTAAAGAAAATATCTGGTTGTAAGATGTGAACTGAGTCAGAGACATCAGGACAAAGGAGTTAAGTTGGCATGAGTTCAAGATGCTTTTTAGAAAGAAGTACTTATCATAAAGGTACTATGAGGGTAAGGCCAAATAATTCTATGAGCTAAAGATGAGATCAATGGGAAATGAAGAGTACATGACTAAGTTCCTGGAGCTATTAAGGTATATACTGTATCTTAAATATGAGAAGGCTAAAATTCAATTATTTTTTAGTGGTTTTCCATTAGCATTTAGAGACCAGATTGAGTATGATGAGCCTTGGTCACTTGAGGAGGATACTGAAAATAAAAAATTACTATCAACATTCAAACCATAAGAATGAATATCACCAAGGATGGAAAGGGAAGGATAAGGATAAAGGTAATGGTAAATGGAAACCAAAAAGAATAAGGCCTATGAATGTAGAAGAGAAATAAATGTGGCACCACAAAAAAATTTCAATGTAGCTAGACAGGGACATGGATCAGAGAAACAACATAGAGGTGATGGTATTGAACAATTGGAGTGTTGGAAATGTGATAAGGAACACCTTAAGAGCAATTTTCCACACAATCAGGGTGGTAGGCCTTAGATATATAGTGCACAAGAGGTGTAGACTATTGGGGATATTAGTTAGGGTGTTCCTTGTATCTATGCAACACTGGATAACAGACATAAAAACCATCAGGCATCTATCATTCAGATGGACAATAAGCTTTATGATCAAGTTGTTTCTTATTTGATTAACCTTGGATCTAATAATAGTTATATTAGTCATGATTTTGTGGATAAGTATGGTTTGAATAAAGAAGCACATGCATAATCTTGGTTAGTGCAATTGGCTACTGGTACAAAAAAATAGTTCATCATTTGGTAAGAGCTTGTGCATTTGAGTTGAATGGGATGTCTACAACTGTGAATTTGAATGTATTACCATTGGGATCATAGAGTATGTTGTTGGGAATGGATTGGTTGTACCTTCATAGAACCAAGCAGGATTTCTATGACCAATCCATTCAGTGCTTGGATGACAATGACGAACCAAGAGTCTTACAGGAAATAAGAAAAAAACATTAGTTAGGATGGTCACATCTATGCAGGCCAAGCGTAGTCACAGGAAAGGGTGTGCGGTGTTATTTGCAATGCATATTTATGGCGACAAAGGTAACGAAGTTGAGGATGCAAAAGTTTTGAGGAGGTACCTAGTTCTACAACGGTTTCAAGATGTATTTCCTCCATATATTTCAGAGTTGCTATCTCACAAGGAAGTAAAAATTTCTATTGAGTTAGTTCCAGGGGTAGCTCTGACATCAAGGTAACCTTAGAGGATGAGCACACCTGAGTTGGTAGAGTTAAAGTTGTAGATGGAAGAGATGCTTGACAAAGGATACATTAGGCCAAGTGTCACTATGGGGTGCACTAATATTGTTTGTGAAGGAGAAGGATGGTACTCTCAAATTATGCATTGACTACAGGAAGTTGAACAAAGCGACCATCAAGAACAAGTATCAATTTTTGAGTATTGATGATTTGTTTGATCAATCTAAGGGAGTAGTAGTGGTCTCGAAGATTAATCTGATATCTGGATATCATCAGGTACACATTGAAGAGGAGGACATTTACAAGACAAATTTTAGGACCAGGTATGGGCATTAAGAGATTGTCATAGTTACATTCAGTTTGACTAATGATCCAACTACCTTTATGTGTTTGATGAGTAGTGTGTTGCATCCCTATTTGGACAAGTTTGTTGTTGTGTTCATTGATGACATATTGGTATATTGTAAAAATCAGGATGATCATCTCGAGCATTTAGCAAAAATGTTGAGATTGTTGAGAGAGCATCAGTTTTATGATAAGCTCAACTAGTGTAGTTTCTTTTCAGATTGAGGTACATTACTTGGGACATGTTGTCTCCAAGGAAGGCATAGCAGTGGATCTATAAAAGGTAAGAGCTAGCATGTAGCAGGAAGCTCCAAGAAATGTAGATGAGGTGAGATACTTCATGGGTTAACAAGTTATTATAGTATTTTCTTCAGGAACTTCTCATATATTGCTTATCCTATTACATCATTGCAGAGGAATGGTAAGAATTTTGAATGGACAGAGGAGTGTGAGATTAGTTTTGAGCAGCTTAAGTAGTTGTTGAAACATAATTTAGTGTTGAGGATCACAAACCCAGATAAAGAGTTTGCAGTATGTACATATGATTGCAAGAGAGGACTTGGTGCATTCCTTATGCAAGATGGATAGGTGGCATGATATGAGTCATGAAAAATAAATTAGCATGAGCATAATTATCTCGTACATGATCTTGAGATAGCAGTAACCATACATGCATTGAATATGTGGAGGCATTATCCTCTTGACAGGAGATTTTTACTGATGAGTGATCACAGTGGATTGAGATATCTATTTAACCAGCCAAATTTGAATGCCAAGCAAGCTAGATGGTTAGCAATGATCAATGAGTTGAGTTTTATTTTGAGATAAAATACATCAAATGAAAGGATAGCAGGGTCATAGATCCTCTTAGTAGGTGGTTATAGGTTAATCATATAGCATCTATGAGTTCCTATGGGATGGAACTATAGGATAGGATCTTGCAGGCATGTCAACAGGACATCATGTATGTGGATATTATGCACAAATTACAGTATATTACATGTACATGTATAGGTAGTGGTATAGGTACAGGTGCATAGGGTGTGGACTATTGTCTCATGATAGATGGATTGATCAGATTTAGAGATAGGATATATTTTCTAGATAGCAGTGAGATCAAGAAGGTGATATTCAAGGAGTTTCATGCAAAACCATATTCAGTTCAGCCAGGCTATGAGAAGACATTGATAGCAGTGAAGAAATTTTATTATTGGCCAAATTTGAAGAAGAATGTAGCAGAGTTTGTGGCTAAGTGTTTGGATTGTCAGCAGGTGAAGGCAGAGTGTAAGCACCGAAGTGGACTACTACAGCCGATTATAATTCCATAATAGAAATGGGAGGTCATTTCCATGGAATTTATCACATGATTGTCGAGGACATTAAGACAACATGATTCCATCATGGTTTTTATGGACAAGTTGAGAAAGGGCACACACTTCATTCCAATGAAGACTATGTATTCAACTAGTGATGTGGCACATTTGTTCATTAGAGACGTGGTCATATTGGATGGTGCTCTAAAGAATATTGTGTTAGATAGGGATGCAAAGTTCACTTCCAAGTTTTGGAAGGAGTTATTTGCAGGATTGGGCATAGAGTTGGCCTTCAGTACAACTTATCATCCATAGACATATCGACAGATTGAGAAGGTCAACAAGATATTGGAGGACATGTTGAGAATGTATGTGATGCATCAGCAACGAAAGTGGGAAGTGTATCTTCCACTGGTAAATTTCACTTACAACAATGGGAAGTAGAAACCCTTGAGGACAAGTCTATTTGAGGCATTGTATGGGTGGAGTTGTAATACCCTGATCAGTTGGAGTGATCTAGTTAATAGGGTGTTGATTGGATTGGACATGTTGGCAGACACGGAGAGGGAAATGCAAGTAATTTAGAAGAATATAAAAGAAACGCAAGATAGGCAGAAAATATATGAAAATTGGAATAGGTTGTTGAAGGAGATCCAGTTTGGGGAACATGTGTATTTTCACATCAAACCAATGAAGAGCTCCTTACAGATTGGATCATGTGCCAAGATGGCACCACTGTTTTATGAACCTTTCAGTATTATTGAGAGGATTGGGTCAGTAGACTATGAAATTCCATTGCCTCCGATAGTGAAATTCCCTAATGTTTTCCATGTTGCATTGCTTAATAAGTACATTAAATATGTTGATCATGTGATTGACTAGTCTATTTTGCAACTGGAGCCAGATGTAGAATTGCAGCTAGATCCTTAGTGTATATTTAAGAAAAAGGTGCTCATGCCCTGGAATCGAGCAATCAAGTAGAGTAAAGTGTAGTGGAAGCACTTTGGGCCTAATGAAGCTACATGGGATATGGTGAATTAGATGCAACCTATGTATCCTTCATTGTTTTCCTATTGAGGCAAAGAAATTTTGGTGCGATGTTTGGTATATGTTTTGGTACTTCTTTTGGTGATGTTTAATATATGTAGATATGTATATGGATGTAAATACCACAATGAACTATTTTATAGAGCTCCAATAAGAGATGTGTCATGTTATTATGATGATATGTTTTCATGTTGGTTTAGCTTTGAGTAAGGTGATCATTGTAAATTTTGCATCGAGCTGTGTTATAAAGCTCCATGGGTAGTATGTTTTCTTTTCAGTGGTTTTGCTGAGGTATAGGTGTGGTCGAACACTAGTGATGGTGTCCCATAAGGGGGAGAGTTCTGTAACAACCCTGGTAAAAATTCCATGTAATAAAAGTTAATAAAGGAAAAATAATAACCACAGTTGATGGGACACTTATTCCAAGTTGAACATTGAGAAAGACACCCTAGTCTGGGTGTTGATTGGTTTATTATGGATAAGGAAATTGACAAAGGAAATGGATAATGCTTTGGAAAGGAAAAATGACACTTTTGGCACATTTATTTATGAAAATAATGGAAATTAGCAAAAAAGGAAGGTGAAAGGTCACAGGTTGCATGTGAGGAGGAAAATAGTAGTATACCTAGGGGGGATATTATGGGGTACAGAGGGAGGTACCCAAGGGAATAATGTAATAATGGAATGGGACATAGTTAATAAATAAAGTGGTTAACATGCATCATGTAATGGTTAACCACTTTATTTATTAACTATGGCCCATCCCATTATTACATTATTCCCTTGGGTACATCCCTCTGTACCCCATAATATGCCCCCTAGGTATACTACAGAAATTAAGGAAAATAATGGAAAGTGAAGAAAATAGAGTCGTAATTGATAAAAAGGTTTATGAGGGTCAGTGTGTAACCTTTTTCTAGTCTAGTGTTGGAGCTCTCTGATTATTCTCTCTTTGTCTCTGTCAGTCTTAGACACTTTGAGTTTTCTTGGAGCACTTTGGCATTGGATCGAGAAAGGAGGAGGAGGCAAGAGGGAGGAAGGAGCAAGTAGCTACAACATGATTATTTTTCCAGTATCTTTTTACATATGTTTCTTCCTTGATAGATTCAGAATTGATGGTATTTCATGTGGTTCTTTATTGTTATGGCATCGATTTTTTCCAGGTGTGATAGTGTTTTTAGCCTAAGCTTCCCATTTGCGAATAGCCATAGTGTGATGGGGTTCTCATGTTTTGGTTCAGATAGATTATCAGATGGATTCAAAGCTGAGTGGGGTGGATCTATAAATGGAAGAACATATGACCTAGTGATCCCTGAACCAGACTATATATTGTGGTAAATCCACTCGCCTAGTGACCCCTCAATTGGACTGTGTGTTGTATTAAAGTCAAGTATTGTGTGCCTTTATGGGCCTAGGAATCCTTTCCAGTTAATGGTGGGATATATAGTAAATCGTAGAGGTGGTTTCCCTAGATTAGGCCTAAGAATCCTTATGGGTGAATGGTGGTATATATGGTAAATCCTAAAGGATGGAGTCTCATTTTAGGGCCTAGTGATCCCTAGATTAGATTGTGGATTTAGGTAAATCCCAAGAGACTAGAAGATAGGGAAATTCCTCATGGTGAAGGTGTAGAAATCAAACAACATCCATTCTTGTTTTGGCCTAGCGATCTGGTGGAGATCATGGTAAATCATGTTATTTCATGTTTATTGTGTGGGCCTAGTGATCTGGGATGGATTAGAGTAAAGCCTTGTTCCTATTGATGAGGGTGAGGTGGTTTAGCCTTTGGATTCCCTGGTTGGTTCTTTTGGTTTGAGTCTCACGTTCATGATTGGAATATGGAATGAGGGTGAATGGCTAAGGAGAGAATTGACTCAGCCATTCTATGGATGGGTGGAACGTGGTAGTCCCATCCTTGGCTGGCTTTTGCATTCATTAATATGTAGTTCTTTCCCTGTCATCTTATGTGTAGATGTACTAGTAATTATGTGTATTCTAGGGCTGATGTATCCTTGGTATTTCTATTGTTATTGTGCTAGTTAGAAGCATGTATTATGACAATGATGATTCATGGCTCTCCTCATGTTTGATTTGTAAATGAATGAACAGTGTATCTATGACCTAGTAGATGATAATGCAACTAATGGTATAAGGGAACAATGATTCTTAGCGATTCTTAGATAAGTATGAGACCCTTATGCTTAGTTTTGTTGTTTAAACCCACAGACAACATATTTGTGACATGTTTGACGAAATTTCTATCATGGATAATAGGGGTCTAGTCAAGTTCTTGTTGAAGTAATTTCATTTTCATCCTTATTTTGTTGTTATGTTTCAGTTCTAAAAGTGTCATTGGGTTTTGGGCAGTGACCTGGGCTCTGAGCCTTAAAAAGTGGCTCAAATCGTGGAGATGCAAGAAAAGAAGTGGGAACAAAATTTGCTAGATGCATGCATACCCATGTCGTGGGAACATATGGAGCCTACTTGATGTATACTTTTCCATACCAAGGGATATTTCAGGGGTTTAGTGGTCTAAAACTTCAGTTGGTCCTAGGGGATGGTTATCTGAGTGGTTGGGTTGGCTCCTGGGAGTTCTGTTGCTAATTTGGAAGGTACGTGTGATGTGTTTCTATCGATTCAACTTCCTTAGGGTCACATATGAGGTTGAATTCAATTATAGTAGCTAATCATCACACGTTTAGCCTAGTTGGCCCATTACTTGGGTAAATGTGGGAGGAGGGTGTTACATATATACATACCGGTCTTTCATAGCAACGAGACAACCACCGAGGAGAAAATCATTAATTAGTTTATAGTGATGAAAAATTCATTATATATCTTATATTATTAAGAATTCGTTTTAGTTCCTTTCTCTATAAAATATACCGAGGATGGTATAAGATAGTGAAGTATTGTAACCTAGGAGGCTTATTCACAAAATATATTGACTTTACTAGAATTCCCTCTAGTATTAAATGAGATATGCTTAGTTATTCAATTGTAGTTAGTTCTTCTCTCGAGCAAGACTAACAAACAAAATAATTATTCCTTTGGTATATAGAAACAACACGTGTATTCTCACGTTTGTTTTATTTTACCTTAGACAACCATATACTCCATTAATTTTGTACTTATCTCTTTTGATTTATAGAATTCCATTTAAACAATAGTTAATTCAGTGAGACATAGATTATAAAATTAGATATGTAGCATACTTATCTATCCACTCTCATCCATCCGTTCTATGCATGCATTCAATTTTTCCAATGTATATAACTGCAATACATATAAATTTACAATAGTCACCTATCCCTTTTAAATTATATCTATGAGAAATTTACAAAGCTACCACTTGTGCATACTTTCAAATATGAGTTAAGTGTATAATCTTTAGCCTATATCATTACTGTAGTTAGATCTCGTTATGTGAGAATGTTTGTAAGAATATTTGTACTTATACGCAACGGATACCTATGCAATGGATTTTATACATTCCACCTTCAAATCTTCATACTACGATTTATCAAATTATATAACAAGATTTAAAATATAATATGTTAGAAAATTATATATTACAGAGCAAAGAACACATAAAATATATTGCAGAAATATAAACATAGAAAACACATAAAACAAGCGAGACACAAATATACGTGGTTCACCCAATCTGGGCTATGTCCAAGGAGAAACAACCAGTCCTTCCTTTTAGCTTATCCAACAAACTGAAGAGATACAACCTACATCATATCTGTTGTAATTCCCTCTTCGCTATCATACAATCTCCTCTCTCTTTCTCACTCAGAATACAATATCCACATAGACGCAACAAAATTCCCTCATATATAGCGAGGTGTTGCCTTCTAGGGAAAAAAACCCTAATTTAAACATAACTTCTACCACCATATCTCCACCTAATGAATGACCCATATTTACTACGAAATTACAACATTTTACAAGGCAATTTTACATCTATTTTTAGCTTCGAGGGCACTACCCCGATCCCTGTTGACCCCCCTGGACCCCCCTTGTAGCGCAAATATTATGGGCGGCATTGCCATCACATTACGAACTAGGGTCCAATGCGGTGATACCTCTGAATAAATAAGATAATCAGGCTCCATACCGAACATAATAAAAATTCAATCTGATTGTAAGAAATATCTTTGAGAATATCTGGGAGCAAGCACGTTCCACCCAACCATGAACTATCTCCCATAGTTCCCCCCGAGATAAGATCTTCTTGCCATGCAAAACCCACCTCTATTTATTCCTTGGTGCTTTATTTTATAGGTTTTCTTCCCAGTATATTTTAGCAGTGTCCTACTTTTGGGTCTTCCAACCCTTTTCCTAGGCCTTTTTGATTTTTTTTTGTTTTTTAGAAAAAGGGCCTTTCTTTTTCTTTAAAGCCTAAATTTTTCTCCCGCAACAATTTATTCCATGCAGACTTAATATATTTTTCCAATTAAGTGATTTAATGTGATATTTCTCTCCCATCAAATTAAATCCATTTATTTCTAATTAATTTATGATAGGAATTTTTAGGTGTAATTTTTTTTGAGGGAAGGTCCATCTTGGACTTAACCACCAACAACTTTTTCTAAGATGGAAAAAAAGTCTTCTAAATGCTAGTGCTCTTTCCTAAACACTTCCAAGAAATTTATTTATTGATTAAAATCATAATAAAATAATTACATCCTCACATACGTCTCACCATGGCCTCCATTGCCATCAATCAAATAATAGTTCAATGCCTCAAATAGTAAATGTTTAAAAAGGTAGAGAGAGAGGGGTGTTACAATTTCTGTAGGTGTTTTTTTATAATCTCCCAAAATCCATGAGAATTAAAGTTTTGGAGGTGATTTTTAAATGCCCCTCCCCCTAAAAAAAAGTCATGAAAATTGAACATTTGGTGGCGGTCATTGAAAAACCACTTCTAAAAGTTCAATTCTCATGACTTTTTTTTTGGGGGGGAGGGTGTCCAAAACCACTTTGAAAATTTCAATACCTGTGTCTTTTAAGGGAATTTGTTTGACAACGCCTCTTAAAAGTCATGACAATTTAACTTTTGGAGGCAGTTTTGGACAAATCACCCCCCCACCCCCCACCACTCCAAAACAATTAAAAAAAATTAGTCATTAGAATTAAAATTTTAGAGGTGGTTATTAAGTGACTGCCTCCAAATGTTCAATTCTGATGAATTTTCGGGGAGGGGGATATTTTGTTGTATTCAATGGAGCAAGGGAATAAAGGGTAACATGGATGGGAAAAGGTGATTGGTTGAAGCATGGTTGACTAAGATCAATAATCATAGTATTGAAGAATGATAAGGGGTCTTCGGATATCATGGCATAGGGGCTAGGGGGCCTAGACATAAGGAAATAAGTGAGATTGGTAGGGAAACCCCCAATAGCTGTTATAAGGGGATTAGGGGCCCCATTATCACAACCCATAAGCCATTAAATTAAAACTACTAAATTCCCTATTCCCTTAACCCCAAACCCATAATCATGTAACCCATACACTCATAACTCATAACCCATTGACCACTTGATCCCTTAAACCCTAAGAAACTAACCCCTTAACTGTTAACCCCTAACTTAGAATCCGTGAACCACTTAATCCCTAATCCCTTATCTTCTTAAACCATAAAACTTAACCATTAACTATTGAAAATGCAACAAGATGATGGAGCTTAGTGAAAAGAAGTCACCTTCACTAAGTGGTCCCACAGGCTATTTTTGGTGCAAAGTCTATTTTCAAACTATGTCTATTTTTAGACATATGGATCATGGTCTATGAGTTGCAGGATGCTATTTGTGGATGATTGGTCATGTTGGTAAAAATAGATGGACCTCTATTTTTAGACATATGGGCGGAGTCTATTTTTAGACTGCCAGGCTAAAAATAGAATAGTCGAATATTATTAGCTCTTAATAATCTTTGGACTATAAACATAATCTTATTTTCTTGGAGCACTTCAGTTCGAGCTACAGATGTGGCACATGCAATTTCTAGAAGGAAATATGATTTTATTATGGGTTACTTCAGCGATTGCATGAAGGACTTCAGTTAGAACTCAAGTGATTGAGCTTGGTGGAGTTGAATGAGGAGTTGATGGAGTTGTGTTCAGTTTGACTTAGTTGAGCTAGTTGTATTTAGTATAACTAACAAATACACGAGTGATGAGTGATGTGAATTAGTTATTAATTAATTCACTAATTATTAACTCATAAAACAACTGAGGAATACATCAGTTAACTCAGTGCATGGACAGTTCAGTGGAGACAAGTGTTAGAGATGAGTGAAAGGGCAAGACAGTTATCAGGTGTTGCTATAGTTGTGCATGTGATTTACACAATCAGTGGATAGAGTATTGCCAATGAGAATTGTGTGGTTCAGCCTAGGGAAATACGCGTTTGGATCAGCCATTCTCATCTATTCTCATGCAGGATTGCGCAGTGGAGGTAGGCAAGCAGTGGAGGAGATTTGAACCCGTGATTGATTCATATCTGACCTAGTTTGTGTGTAATAGGTGGAGATAGTACTGAGTACTTGCGAGGAGTATTGTACTATGTATTGTTACATGTTCTAAATCAATATAATATACAGATAGTTGGGGGTTTTTAGCTGTATGCTTTCCCCGTGATATACTGTGTTGATATGTGTGATTGATGTTTCAATGTGCGCATGCTATTGTTTCTTTAATACTGCTAAATTGATGATCAACATAGAGGAGGTTATGTATTATGCATGCATTCCACAAATAGTGTATAATCAGGATAATCTATGTGAATAAGTGTCATATTATTCAAGATTTCTACATGGTATCAGAGCTCTCTAATTTGTAGAGCAAGTTTTACATGGTATCATAGCTGGTTGATTTGTAGGAAACGTTCTACAGGATATCAAAGCAAGGATTGATCATAGAATCTATTATTCAGAAAATGTTTACATTTTATTTCTTTAGGCAGAGTCTATAATCAGGCTAGGTAGCTTTTGGATTCCTCCTTCTTTTGGAAGGTGAGATATTTGGTGAATGCCCATATAGTCGATCTTTGTACGAGAAATACTTTGTTCTCACGAATTTTAGATCAGAAGAGGTTGAGTTTTGAGCTGGTAGAATGGCGCTCAAGGATAAAACTCAGAAACATTAAGTGTGAAAATTGAGACAGTATGCCCCAGTATCTCACGAAGTTCACCCAATTCCGGGATGAGCTCGGAAGTGTGGAGGTGACTGTCGATGATGAGGACTTGGTGAGCTTGGCTCTCCTTGGTCTTCCGAAGAGTTGGCATTCCTATCAGGACTCTGTCAATGGTTGGGAGAAATTGCCAGGATGAGAGAGACTTTGGTCGGATCTTGTGCAAGAGGAGATCATGTGGAATACCAGGGATGGATCTTCATCAAAGGAATCTGATGAAGAAAATTGGTTTCTTGATAGTGGAGCTTCTTTCCACATGACCGGTGACAAGAGTTTGTTTAGTACTTTGGAGGAGAAAGATCTCCAGATACTCATAGTGTTGGGTAATGATGAGAAGTATAGTGTCTCAAGTGTAGGCACAGTTATTTTTTAGAGGGAGCGTGGATCTCGCTTTACCTCGATCGATGTCAAGTATGTACCATGACTGAAGAAAAACTTGGTGTCGATCGCGATGTTGGGAGACAGAGGCTATGATGTAGTCTTCAGTAAGGGAAAGGTTTTCCTTAGACACATCATCACTAGACTGGTGAAGCAGATTGGTTCACGGGTCAAGAGCCTGTATGCTCTTGAGGTTCAAGATGCATGCAAAGCCTTGAGCAACAAGGCAACTGATGGAGACTTGGTGGTTGAGAGGGAGGGTATATTACCTCTCAACATGCAGAGCCAGAAGAAGTCTCAGACGATTGTGGAGGAGCCATGATTGATGCAGCAACTTCAAGAGGTTGTGGAGCAGCCACAACTGGGGAAGCTGAGAGGAGATTGAGTAGAGACATCTACTCATGTAGAGACCTCCAATAGGGGAAAACTTCGAGCTAGGTGGGTAGAGGGATCACATGCAGCCATACCTCCAGGTAGGAGGTGGGGCGATATAGAGTGATCGTCCCAAGGAGGAGAGGCAGGATCCTTGAGCTACCCAACCTCTTGGATGAGACCTTACTACAGGAGACTCGATGTGGAGTAGCAGGAACTGACTGATTGGGTAGAGACAGATGCGGATGGAGCAGTAGAGAGAGCGATGGTGTAGGGAATCGAAGGATAGCGCATAGAAAGCAGGCTGCAACAATGCAAGAGGCACAAGTGTTTTGCATAGTGCTAAGTGGCACAGAGAGGTGTGCAATGATGCGAGATGCATGGAGATGTTGTAGTAGCACAGATGTCAGAGAGGGAGCACTTATAAGCAACAAGTAGAGCTTCAACATCAGAGTATGTTCCTAGCCCAACAGAGGGGTCAGTTGGGAGTCTTTTTGTTCCAATTGTTGTTGGAGCAAGTGGACCGGCCAGATGTGTTGCATGCATAACATTCTAGAGTTACAGGATAGGGGTTGCAGATAATCCATATCTTGTTGAGAGGGAGTTTTGAAAATGCAACAAGATGATGGAGCTTAATGAAAAGAAGTCGCCTTCACTAAGTGGTCCTGCAGACTATTTTTGGCACAAAGTCTATTTTTAGACTATGTCTATTTTTAGACATATGGATCATGGTCTATGAGTTGCAGGATGCTATTTGTGGATGACTGGTCATGTTGGAAAAAATAGATGGACCTCTATTTTTAGACATATGGGCGGAGTCTATTTTTAGACTACCAGGCTAAAAATAGAACAGTCGAATATTATTAGCTCTTAATAATATTTGGACTATAAACATTATCTTATTCTCTTGGAGCACTTCAGTTCGAGCTTACAGGATGTGGCACATGCAACTACCAGAAGGAAATACGCTTTTCTTATGGGTTAGTAGAGCTATTACATGAAGGACTTCAGTTAGAACTCAAGTGATTGAGTTTTGGTGGAGTTGAATGAGGAGTTGATGGAGTTGTGTTCAGTTTGACTTAGTTGAACTAGTTGTATTTAGTCTAACTAACAAATACACCAGCGATGAGTGATGTGAATTAGTTATTAATTAATTCACTAATTATTAACTCATAAATCAACTAAGGAATACATCAGTTAACTCAGTGCATGGACAATTCAGTGGAGACAAGTGTTAGAGATGAGTGAAAGGGCAAGACAGTTATCAGGTGTTGCTATAGTTGTGCATGTGATTTGCATAATCAGTGGATTGAGTATTCCCAATGAGAATTGTGTGGTTCATCCAAGGGAAATACGAGTTTGGATCAGCCATTCTCATCTATTCTCATGCAGTACTGCACAATGGAGGCGGGCAAGCAGTGGAGGAGATTTGAACCTGTGATTGATTCAGATCTGAGCTAGTGTGTGTGTAACAGGTGGAGATAGTACTGAGTACTTGTGAGGAGTATTGTACTATGTATTGTTACATGTTCTCAATCAATATAATATACAGATAGTTGGGGGTTTTCAGCTGTTTTCTTTCCCCATGATATACTGTGTTGATATGTGTAATTGATGTTTCAATGTGCGCATTCTATTGTTTCTTTAATACTGCAAATTGATGATCAACATAGAGGAGGTTATGTATTATGCATGCATTTGACAAATAGTGTATAATTAGGATAATCTCTGTGAATAAGTGTCATATTATTCAAAATTTCTACATTAACCCTTAAACCCCTAGCCCCTTAACTCATTTACACCTAAATCCTGTAACATTTAAGCACTTAATCCCTAAGCCCCTAACCCTTAAGTGCTCATTTCTTAACCCTTAACCGATAAATCCCTCAACCACTAAGCCATTAAGCTCTAAGCCCTAAATCCCCATGATCTCAACCTCGTAGCCCTCAACCCCTTAACCCATAAACCCCCTAATCCCTGACCATTTACCCTTTACTCTTAACCCTTGACTCTTAAATTAGTATACCCCTTAACCCCTAGAACCCCTAAGCCTTTCTCCTAAACAATATGTGCTCTAACACTAATCTTCTTTGTCATATTAGGTTCTTCTCTGTTTACCCCTCCAATCACTACTAGGGTCCAAGGAAAAGACCCACAAGGTCCCCTAAATATAATCTACATTTTATGGATAGTCACATTTCCCCCAATCGTCCTCCACACATTTTGCTTCGAAGGGAGACAAAATGGTCTTTTAAAGTCCAAAGTTTTATCTAAGTTCATAGGAATAAAGTAAGGTTCATGTCTATGCATGGCCCAAACATAATTCATGTGCAAAAAAAAAAACAAAAAAAAAAAGGATATAAGGATGTCCCTTTAGCTATCATCATCCTTTAACTCCAGTCCATTCTCTTACCAAATGCATGGGTAACAATCTCATACAAGTCTATAATATTTCTTAAAGGTTTTGTCTAGAACATACTCAAAACAACATTCAAATTCCCTTAGTTTTCTCCAAATGTATTCGAAACTGGAAAAAGAAATCCTCAACTACATGAATGGTGCAATCTATAAGCTATCCATATCTAGGTTCATCCCCTTCTGACCCCCTTTTTTATGCCTTCGATACAAATAAAACCAAGGTCATCTTACAATTGGATCTCGCTTTTGCATCTAGTGAGAATACCTCCTCATTCTTTAGGAATGGATTTCTTCTAACCATAATATTCTCAACATATGTGGGGCTATAAGATACATTGAGAGGAGAAAACATAGGTCAAACTCAAGCTTATTTCCAAACATAGGTCAAACATATATAAAAAATGAAATATTCTACACATGTAATTCTTACATTGTTGGATTGTTTTGGATTAACTCCAACATTTTATTTCCCCACCTCCATGGTATCATTTCAGTCCATTAATTCTTCAACAATTGCTTTCAATTTTCCAAGTTCCTTGTCTTTTTCTCTCAATTTCTCTTCTCTATCATGCAATTTAAGTTGATTGGGGAACCCCCAATAGTTGTGATAAGGGAACTAGGGGCTCCCTTATCACAACCCATAAATCCTAATGCGTTTAAACCCTTAGCTAAGAGTGTCCAAGGTTGTAGTTGTAGGGGCATTGGGACCAAATTTGAGGGTTTTATAACATTAGGAGAAGTTGAATAGTATAACCAAAATGGTTGAAGGGGTATCTTATTATGTATTGAATGGGGAAAGGAAGGTCCATGAATGGAAAAGTAAGATCTATAATCCTAGCATTAGAGAATGAGAACATGTCTGAGGACCTAGTATCATATGGGCTAAGTATTGGAAATGTAACTAGGTTGAGTCTTCATAATTATCATCATACTTGTATCAATATGTATTTCATGTAAAAGGAAAAGCAAGAAAAATAAATTATTTTCATTATTACTATTATTTTCATTATTCAAAGCATGTTCTTCATTCTTCCAGGGTTTCTTGAGTCAATCAAATGTACCTGAGTCAAATTCCCATTTCAACATCTTGGAAGAAAAATAAAGTTATTTTTATTTGGGTCAAAAGAGTCAATTTGTCCTCCACAATACCAATTCTTCCCTCCTTGGACAATTCAACCTGTAATGGAAGATATTCGACCTCTTTTTCATGTATAAATAAAAGGAAATTCAACCTCATTTGATCCCTCACTCAAATTACACACTTCAATTTTCTTACAAGAACAAAAAGAATTTTAACAAAAGTAAAAGGAGAGAGAGAGAGAGTACAATTTAAAGGAGAGCGGCATTTTTTTCCTACCCTAATTTTTGTACACACCTGTGAATTTTTCCTGAGAAATTGCAAGCTCGAAATTTTAGGAAAGTCAAAATTACAGGGTTGAAATTTCAGGGGGTGACCAAATTTCAAACTTTTTACTAGTGTTGAATTTGTTGACTTTGACTTGCTGAGAGAAGGATTGAAGGAGGGTGGACTTGATTCTTTTAGGAAGCATTGGTATTGATCTTGGGTATTGGATATCTCACCTCTATCTAATTCTACAAGCAGACGATTTTCTTGTGATTTCCCCTCTTGGGGTTTTTCCCTGTCTTAGAGCCTATATCTTTGTGTTCTTTGTCAGTTGTGATATTCATGTTTTATATTTTGGTAATTGCTTGATCAAGAAGAGAACATAAAGTTTAATAAGAATCCAAAATCATTCACAAATAATTATCAAGAAAGATAAATCTACTCTAATCGGCATGCATTATGATTTATCAACATGGTATCAGAGCTAAGGTTAAGGGAAAGGAGATTGAAGATCATATCTTGTTTGATTCTTGGAAGACAATCTTACAATATTTGAAGATCATTATCTTTGTAACAGCCTTCACGTAAGGACATAATTTTGTGGCATCATTCTAAGCTTTTATAGGTTTGAAATACAATCAGGTTCTCTACTGACTTGACCAAAGTATAGAGGATCTATCCTAGTTTTAAGGACAAATCTACAAGGACAATCAGGACCAAGCATGAGTCACCTATTAGTCTCTACTAAGAAGGCCAAATTTTGCATGGAATCTAAAGCATATAAAATAGAATCTTAGTGGTAATTTCTATTTCTATTATATGAATTCCTAGGACATATATTTCTCTGTAATGCAAGCAATATCTTTGTGTAACGTGGAATTATGAAAATATCTGTGATACAATATTGTGGGATTCTCTTGTTGATATAAACCTATGATAAATCCTTACGTGATTTCATGAACGTGCATGCACTAATTTTTTTTTTCCTTTTCTTGGGTTGATACTTGTGTGATAGTTCTTAACTGTAGCATAGTTGGAAATCACTGCTTAATGTTTCCCTTTGAATAATATATATATATATATTATATATATTTTATGTATTTTGACATATGATTAATCCTAGCATGATGTATTTACAGATATAACTCATTACGTCCACGTGATATAAATTCCTATGTTAATACATGTGTGCATACAAGGTCAAATTTCAATGGTCATGATAGTGTTATATTCCACCTTTTTCATAGCATGTGTATGTGATGCTAACAATGACCCGACCTCATCTAATGTCTATGCCTGATGTATTATTCTTGGGAGTATTTCATTTTGCTAAAAGAATAACCACATCATGTATTCTGACATTTTGTGCTAGTACGCAACAAATAGTTATTAGTGTCAATTTTTACTTGGATTGTGATCCCTACACCTTCTCACCCAAACTTTCCACCCGGTTACCACAAAAATTGAGCCCATTTTTGTTTTCTTTCCTATTTTTGTCAACCTATAGGTGATTTTATTAATTCACTGAGTTATATGGTGTTGGATTTTTGACACAATCACACAGCTCAAGCTTAATGATGCTCAGTGTTCTATTACTCCCCACGCCTTAGCTGGACATTACCTCCTCCTACTAGTTTGTTTTATGTGCCTCAACCCATGTGAAGAGAGTATCAGGGCACATGTCCTCCATCCCTACTGAGGTGATGGTACGTCAACATCCCAAATCCATGGTTTCACATATACGATGTACCTTTCATTGTTTGAAGCCTAACCTTCCACATTTTTCGTTATGATCCCATTAAGCTTGGTGCTTTGTCATTAGAGTTGAGAGCTTAGTTATTGTGGTGTTTTTGAAGGCTTGAAAATCTTTGCCTACAACATTATAAGGGAGACCACCCAGTCGAGAACTTAGAGAAACTCCTTTTTGGTTGAAATGGTGGTTCCGACTGGTTAAACTAGGTCCGATTACCTTCTATCTATCTCAATTGGAATAAAATATGACTTTCACCTACAAATAGAGAAGAGACATCAGATCATCTCTCTTGCTGATTAGGTAAGAAAGTGATCCTTAAGCTGATCTAGGACTCAGCCAAGCTACAACTAAAGTTTGCTTCTTTGATTAGAGGACTTTTAGAAATGTAGAATTAAATCTAAATGCTAATTAGTCCAAGAATGCTAGCAAAAGGAAAAATATCCTAAGCCTATCACGATTAGGAATATGTGGATCTAACCCAACTGAGAAAAAAGTAATTAAATGATTGAGATTTAAATATGTTCGGCTTATAATAAATGTCAAGCTAAGGAAGTAATTCAATTAACTAATATTTTGAATACCAAAACACATTATGTTCAGAGATCTATTAATTGAGATAAGTAATCAACAACATTTAGGAAGTAGTTCACAAAATGATGATGATTGTCAAATCAGTAACTTGAATGCTTAAACAATAATATATGGAAATAGTTCAAAAACTATTACTCTTTGTTATCAGAATTAAGAGACTAATTTCTGAGTAAATAGTTACTCAAAAAATAGAGTTCAACACATAAGGGAAGAGATAAATAACAAAAAGTTATTGAGGCAAATTACTCACATCGACAATAGTTTACAAATATGGATGAAAATCACACATCTACACTACTATAAAGTTAAACCAATATTAAAACAATAGTGTTTTAAATACTAATTTATTGAAACCATTTCTTTAGCTCTGATCTCCAACAACCCATTACAATGCTTGAACTTCTGGTGTTAAAATAAGAGTTGCACTAGTGCAAGCTCTCCTCTCTATACATAGTTCAAAATGTAAAAGAAAAATCCCAATAATCCCCAAATTTAAGATTGATACTCTCTCTATCTACAACTTGAAATCCCTATTACAATAGTGCTTTAAGTATTACAAAATTGCAGAAGAGAGAAGCTTCTTATTCATTCTACAAACCACTATTTATAATTTACAAAAATAATTCGAAAAAGGAGGGTTGTTGAAGAGTCATTCTGCTTCAACAATTGCCATTGGTTCAAATTCATTTTATTCTATTTTTGGATCAATTCCATTGATTAAAATCTTCTTTTCCTCAACTCTTCAATTGTTTTCCTGTCAAAACCAATCAAAATTTAATTAAAATACAAATTAAAATTAATAATACCAAATCTAGAATATAAAATATCTTAAATAAAAACCTAATTAAATAAATAAATACAAGGAAATATGATCTTTTCATTGATCCCTGTAAAGATCCAATTGGACAAGGAGAACATAGTCAAAAGGATCTAAGCTTAGTAGAGGCTATGAACAAATGAAAATGCAGAAAAATAAACTTAGAAATTTGAATTTGTTTAAAAATTAGGAGCTTGATCTTCTTCTATATTTTAGACTCATTTAGTGATCAAATTTTGTTATGCAACCACTTCAGAAATATTCTCCATGATTTTATCTATCTAACGTGCCATCATGAACTTGATTTGGCCAAGTAAAACTCAACTTATGAGCTTCCAAAGTTGAAGAATCAAAACTGCGAGAATTTTGGAGAATTTGTTGCCTAGGTCAAAAATGAGATTTTTTTAATTAAAATATAATCCTAAAATTAAATTATAATCATTTCTTAATTAATTACCTAATTTAAGGTAATTATAAATTAAATTATTAATTTCAAATTAATTACAAATAAATCTAATAATTAAAAAATTAAAAAATAAATTAAAAGTTTAATTAAAATATAACTATACTATATTAAATATTAAAATTTAATTATATTAAAATTATTATTATAATATAATATATTATAATATATATATTATATTATAATTAAAAACCATATTAATAAAACCTTCAAACAAATAAACCAAACGCCAACCCATATATGTGAGTTACTGGAGGAGGGAGGAGAGGTATGTGAGGTGGAGGAATAAGGAGTTGAGGGAGGATGATGGAGGTGAGCATGATGCAAGCAGGACAAAGTGGGCATCATAAGGGGAATGAAGAACTTTAGAATAAAATTTTTACTGAGGACATAAAACTTCAAATTGAAAATCGAAGGTTTTTGAAATAAAATTTTTTAAATTGTGCACCACATAAAAATGTTGATACGTCGATGTTCCGATAGAAGAACATTGAAGCTTTTTAAAAATGGATATTTTAAATTGTAGTTTTTAAAACTCAAAGATTTAAATCAGAGGTTTCAAAAATTGAAAGTTTTACTTTGGAGTTTTAAAAAGGCAAACGTTTTATTTCAAAAGGGAGGAGGTAAGGATGTAGTGGGGGGGCATTTGGAGTGGAATTAACAATTATAAAAAATGAACTATATCCACTTTACAATTTTGAGATTTTGGGTTTGGTAATTTATTTTAAAATTTGAAAATGGAATAATTATTGAGATCCTGAAAATGATTTTTTTAATCGTTCTACAATTTGGTTATGCGATTTTGTTGGGTCGTTAGTTAAAAATGAAGAAATTATTAGGGATTAATATTTATAGTGAATTACTGATGTAATTGGCAAAATTAAAACAATATAAATTTTGTACAATCTTTTAACCTATGCAGTAAAAATTATCGAACTTGGTATGCACACCATTTGCAAACTGTGTAACCAAATGAGACAAAACAAGATCCAATGGAAAGCCAACAAAAATTTGAACTCAATGAAACAATCAAAATAGAAATCCAATGAAAATGAAAAAATGGAAAATTTGTAGGAAACTTAACCAAAAGATAATATTAAAAGGTGATTTATCCAAAGGTTAAAAATAATGGAGTCCATTGAATCGTCAAACAGTAAAACATTTCCACGAGTCCCACATTAATAGATTAAGCAATATGAGTTTGAAAAGGTAAGCACTTAAAGAAGACTTGAGTAAAAGTCATGAATCCAAATTTGGGAAAAAAATATTTTAGTATTACCTCGTATCAGAAGTAGAAGAAGGTACAAATATGAGTTTTTTGATAAAGCATATGTCAATTGTTATGAATGGTCTCAGTCGTCACTTTGCTGCCAACAAGCCTAATAAATACCCCGATGGAGTTGTCTTTTATGTCATACAAGCCTAGCCCTGCTGCCAATGAGTGTCCATAACACATATGAGTTTACTTGTATTTCCCCGTGACTACCAATTAGAGGTTTTATAAAGTGGAGAGGTGGGAAGGATCCATTGAGTTAAACTCAAATAATTTCTTTCCTTGAAAAGGTAAACCCTATCACTTAGAAAGGATGTATGTTCCTCCATGAAAAATATTTAAAGCAAGAGGGTTTTATGGTTCCATAAAGATATACTTTTAATGATAAATGAACTTCACTGAAATTATAGAGTAAATATTTCCCATGTATGCCAACCACTGTTGAGTGAAGAAAAGGCCTTCCACATAAATCATGGAGGAACTTCCAAAATGAAGCCAAAACTATAAGAAAAAGGAAAATAACTCCAAACTAAAGTAGAAAAAGAAATCAACAAACTCTAAAAATGTAAAAATGAAGAAAGCAAAAGCTAAAAGAAAAATCCAAATTGGAAAGATAAACCCCAACAATACTGCTTATAAAAATGTCTCAACAAAAGAAGTAAAAGAAGATAATCATGTGAATGTTCATATTTTGTTGGAAATATAGTAAATTTTATCTTGAGGGGTTATAAGTGATTAGGATTTTGAAATTGAAGGTTGAATAGTAGTGATGATAAATAATAAGCTAATTGAGAAGTCTCAGCTTGTTGCAAATTTTTTCGTTTCAAATTAGCATCTGCATGAACGCATCTTAACCATTTTCTAATAAAAGAAATGCTTAAAGAAGTAGACTAAAGGTTCAAAAACTCCCTATTTTAGCTAATTTGATAAACATTGCAACTGTTATTCCAAAATTCAGAGGCAAGCAACAAAGAGAATGAGATTCAAATATGAGTCATCAGGGATGTGAAAAAGGATCATGAAGACCTGGAAAATAGATTTTAACATCAATGAAAACGAAAAATAAAAACCGAAACGAAAAGTAAAGAAGATAGAAATAAATGAAATTGGGCATATGAAACTTACCATTGAAGAATTTCATTTAATCTTACCTGAGAGATATCATATTCTCTAATAAAATATAAATTCTTGTTTTAATTAGAATTAAAGTATGAAGAAGTTGATTTCTTTTGAAATTTCATGAACCCAAAATTGCTATTTATTAAATCTAATATAAAGCAAGCAGTAAACTAGAAGAAAACATTGTTTCGTGTTCAAGGAATCAGAAGTAAACCAAATTCATTAGAAAAGACAATGAAGATATATTTTTTTTTATGAATTGCATCGACGATTTTTGTCTTTTCTTCCTCCATTCTGAATTTATATTAGCCCAAAATTATTGAAATAGACTCAAAATCTCAAATAATGTAGCAATAATGTATATGAAGATGACTTGAATCTGTATATGATAAATATGGAGCGATATATAAAAAATTCAAATAAAAGAGAAGTTAAACATGAATTAACCATGGTCGATTACCTTTACATGTTTGAAATTCCTTATTGGCAAAGTAGATTGTCGAGGAGAGTGAAATAGGCCCATGTGCACATACTATAAAGAATGTATGTCGCTAAAGTCACAGATTCATCTTGATAAATGAATACTTGGATTTGACAAAATCATGATTAAAATACATCCAAGCTCTCGATCACCATGATAACATGAAGGTAAGGACATATATGCAAAGATAATGAAGCAAGACTTCATGTCATCATAGTGAAATATCATAATGAATTGATCAGAGACCTATGAAGATACTTAACCTGATATTATGAAGTTACGAGTTCTCGAGAGAATCAAAGTGAAAGGTAAGAGATCAAGCTTTCCAAAAATCTTAATGGGCAAAACTCCGATAAATGAAGAATTTGCTTCATAATGTTTCCAATAATATTTGCTTTTGGAAGTTTAATTAAATTTCACCTTAGATACAAGAAGTCCTGAAATTTAGAATATTAAAGGGAAGGAATATCTTGGAACCAATGTTTAAGTGTAACTTTTACAAGTAAAACTTACAATATTGATCATGTCTGATAACGAATGTTTGTTAAATGTATAATGTGGGAATATTTCCTTTATTTTATACCAAACATTCATGTCTCAGAGGTAAAAGTTTTGTAAGAGTTTATAAAGTGGTGATGATGACTTTCATTCCAATAAAGAGATAATTTAAAGTTTTGTAAAAATGATTGCAAGAGAACTTACATTTACCTGTAAAATAAGCTTCAAAGTAAAGGAGTATGAGACTTAATAAATATTAGAAAAAATCTGGTGTTAGAGATCTCGAGAATCTTTTTTGAAGCCAAAATCAACATACAAAACTCTGACATCACAAACTTTTATTGAGGACAGTGAAATACTGGACATTTCCTTTACTAAGTATAATGGATATGATAGTGAAGTAAAAGGAAATGTGGACCTCAGGGAGTCAAATATCAGAATTCGTTTTAAATTCTTCCAATATAATACAAACCCAAGAATCCAATAAGACAACAATTCTGAAATTCTAAGGGGAGATCTTGGAAAAATCAAAAGCAGAGGATCGAGATTCCAAAATTCACCATTAGAGGCTTTGAGTCCTTTGAAAAGAATGGAAGATGACTAAGGGGAAAATAATTAGTGTGTAATTTGATGGTTCAACTTAACTTGACAATTGTAAGATTTGGAACATGCATGGATAAAATGATGGATATGATAATTCACTGCAAGCGTTCTATGTAACTTTTCCTATGTTTGTCACAAATATGAGCAATAAAGAGTAGACTAGTTTCATTTCAGTTACACCGATGAGAGGTAGAATATGATTATTGACTCATATTGCTAAAATGAAAAAATGAATTCACGTGGGTCTATACGCATGAGTGTATTGGAAGAAAAATATTGGCAATATCCTATGGTTGTATATTTGAAACATGCGATATTCTCACCTTCTAATAGGATTTTATTATGTAACACACAAAAATATGAGAATGAAGGGATATCAGAGGTCTTGTATCGGAGATTTGAAATCGAGGGTGTGAAAGAGTAACAATTGATTGGAGGTCCCGATATGAAAGTTCCAATATGGATAGCGGGAAGTTTATTGGAGATAAGAGGATTGGGAATATCAGAGACTAGTGATCAGAGTATTGGAGATGTATGGCTATTGTAGTATCGGTGAAGTCATCTATCAGAGGATTAGTAGGAAGGGATAATAGATATAGGAAGACCAGGATATCAGAGATTAGTGATATAAGGATATTAGTGGAGCGGAGACATCATATATCTGATGATGAGTGAAAAGACATATTGGAGGATCAAAGGATCGACAGATCGAGATATCGAAGTCTTTTTATTGATGCTTGTATGAAATGTTCTAATATTTTGAAGCTTTGATAATGCTATGTGGAAATACTATGTGGGGTTAGGCCTTTTATTATTATATTCCCAAAGAAGTGCTTAGCTTAACTTTAAATTTTAACAGAAACCCCTTTAATGATTATATTAACCATCAAGAATATTTGATTAGAGAGCGATTTTATTGGAACTTTTTTATAAGGAAAATTACGATATTATAATGATCTGATTTGAATCTTTTTATACTATATTAAAGGCCTATTGAGGTTTTAATGAATATGAGAAAATCTAAAGAATCCTCAAATTCTGACGAAACAACAAATATTTCCTTGAACATTTTGTAGATTTAGAAATGGTTGGCTGCATGGTTATCTCAAGGCTCTAAGATCAAGCTAATGAAGATATGAAAAAGAAACAAAACATAAATAAGAAGTAAACTATGAAAAGGAGAAACTAACAATAGATGAAGACGAACCTATAAAATGTATACTTGGAAGAATATTGACTGTAAATTTACCTCATGAATCTTGAACTTCTCCCATATTTCTCTCAAAATTCACATATGTTCAAGATCATCTACTTATTTACTATAAAATTCTAAGTAATGAACTTCAAAATTTCATCAACATAAAATTTAAATCAGAGGACAAGAGTGGCGAAAATGATCCTTTCAGAAATACTCATGAATCAAATATTTCCAAGTTGTAGCAAATCCTTGGAATTTATTCATATATAATCAATGTGATGATTTTTTACAAGACAATCAGGAGGTTTCACAAGTGTGTATGATTTGACTATATAAGTGTTTCAGATATGTTCTATGTCATTTTTTCATCAAATTAAAGGGATGCCAAAAAATCGGATTCATTACTTGCTTATTAAAAATATGCGGTAACGAAATAAATGAAGACAAAAAAAGAATCTAACCTAAACTCATTTATCCCTAATTTCTAACTAAATGAAATGAAACATGACTAGGTATAGTCATACTTCCAATGTAACCATTCTCTCATTTTAATTCCTACATCTATGTATAATTGGAATATTAGTAACAAAAATACAATTATAATTAAAGTAAGAGAACTAAATCTAAATGTAGAATATACATTTATTGCTAACATATTTAAAAGAAACAACTTATTTACAATCACATTCTTTTGAAATGTCCTTTCCAACTTAATTCCAATTGGACCATAGAAATATAAATGGATTTCCATTAATGATTAGAAGATGTTTAAAGGAGAAGGTAACCAACCAGATTGTGGAAATGGAATTTTAGATACAATGGCCTGCAAAAAATTGCCAATGTTATGTACACATGTTAAATTATTGATAATTTTCTGTGGGCAAATTTTCCAAATGTGTTTCAAATGGGTCAATGAAAAATGGATGGAAATATGCTAGTTTCAATGAGAGATCATTAATCAAATTAGATTGTTAGTTATATTGTGAGAATATAATCTGTTGTTGGCATTGCTTTTGAGAAGAAATAACCAATTGATAAGAGAAGATCATTAATCGAATTAGATTGTTAGTTATATTGTAAGAATATAATCTCTTGTTGGAACTCCTTTTGAGAAGAAAGAAGAAATTGATAAGAAATGAACATCAATTGAAATTGGAAGAGTAATAACTCTTGATGTTCATGATTGTGATTTGAAACTTCATTTTCCCATTCAAGAAATGCATTAATTGACTGTTCAGTACTAAAATGCTCAATATGCCAACGTAATATATCTATATATTAAAAAATGAATATAGAAAAAAAAGATGAAATACAAAAAAATAAATGAAGTAAAAATAACAAAATCAAGCCATATATTACACTATTATTACAATTAGTATTATAACACAATTTGGACTGATTTAAAACAATTTCCTTTTCACAAAAATTGGCCAGAATAATAGAATTATAATGATTTCCAATACCAATTTGTGAACTAGATAGAGGGTCAGGATTATGAATAGGAGTGAGAATTTGATCACCATATAAATCATAGATTGGAATGGTTTTTTGAGTGCTGAAATCATGAGTACGATTAATTGTTTGTAAATGAGTGTCAATTGGAACATTTTCTGTATTGAGTTTCTCTTCATTTTCAAGTATGATTTGACTTTAATCATGGGCATTTAATATATGAGAGGATAAATCAATATCCTCAATATCAGAGTAATTTTCATAATGACTTCACATCATTCTCTAGAATTCCTGTCAATCTCATCAGATGTATCAAAACAAGAAGGAATATAAATCACATGTCCATTAATACCAAAGAAATGATAAAAGAATGACTCTCTATCTTGATAAAAACTAATTGGAAATTCATTTATATTAGCCTCACTATTTTCTGAAATAACATTAACGTAAAGCGGTGACAAATTTCTATCAACCAAAATATTAGGATAGAGGTGAAAATAAGAATTAGAAGCAATGAATTAAAAAATATCTCTATTTGTAGATTCTTGTAGATTCTTTCCTTTGCAAATTTCAGTTTCTAGATCATTTACTTGGCTATTTGTGCTTTCTTGGAGAATTTTGTATGGCTACTCTAAATTTTGTACTTGATCAACATGATCAAGTTCATAACTTTGTAAAAAAGGTTGCATATTATTGGAAATTTCAATTTATGCTTGTACTTGTTGATTTATAATCTGAATGTCTACTTTCAAGGCAGTGATTTCTCCAAGATTATTGCTGGTATCTTATTACATTTGATTATCAAATTCTTGTAATATTTGTGATAATGGTTCATCAACATGATTATCATTAACATTGTAAGAGGTGTGTAGTAAATTTAAGAATTTATCATACATGGCTGAAGCTACCTTATGATGATTAATATTGACCTCTAAATCATATTTTTTGATAATATTACTAGAAGTTGAAGGAGAGTCATAGAAACTTGCAAAATTTTCATAATGATTTGAAATGTGTGGGAGAAAAAAATAATATATTCAAACCAATCTATCAATTCAATTTCCTGAAGGTTTATCTTCACCTTTGAATCTCAAGAAAATTAATTGAAATCTAACAATAAAATTTAAGACAGATTCATTTTCAAATCCTCATAGTCCTTCGAAATTATCACATTCCTATTCATAATCATAACCGTGAAATTTATAAAGGAGGAATTTGATAAATTTATCCCAATTGTGAATAGAGGTAACTAGAAGATTTTGACACCAGCTTTGGATTTTCCTGAGAATTCAAGAGTAAAAATCCTGCATAAAATACATTCATCAATATCGTGAGAATGAGAATCTGTAAATTTTTTAATAAATTGAAAAGCATGATCAAAAGTAGAAGCATTCCTCTTAGCATTCAGCTTTACCTGAGACAAGAATCTTACCACTACTGGTGAAGTATTGACAAATGCATCTCCACAGATACAACTCCAAATGACAAGTTTAAGAGGAGCCATTGCGATTAAATGAAACTTTAAAATACAAAAGCTCCAATAGACAACAAGTAGAAGGCTCTCATTCTAGTGCCAAAAATGTTAAAGGCTCAAATTATCTTCCTACAACATTATAAGGGAGACCACTCAGTTGGGAACTTAGAGTAGCTGATTTTCCATTAAAATGGTGGTTCCAATTAGTTAAACTAGGTCCAATTATCTTCACTCTATCTCCATTGGCTTAAAATCTCACTTTCGCCTACCAATAGAGAATAGACATGAGAGATCAACTCTTTTGCTGATTAGGAAAGAAAGTGATCCTTAAGATCATATAGGGCTCAACCAAGCCACTACTAATGTTTTCCTCTTTGATAAGAGGACTTTTGGAAATGCAGAATTAAATATAAATGTTAATTAATCCTAGAATGCAAGCAAAAGGAAAAATATCCAAAGCCTTTCTCAATTAGGAAGATGTAGATCTAACGCAATGAAGAGAAAAGTAATTAAATGATTGAGATTTAAATATTTTTGGCTTATAATAAATGTCAATCTAACCAAGTAGTTCAATTAACTGATATTATGAATACCAAAACACATTCTATTCAGAGATCTATTAACTGAGATAATTAATCAACAACATTTAGGAAGTAGTTCACAAAACGATGATGATTGCTAAATCAGTAAATGAAATGATTAAACAATAATATAAGAAAATAGTTCACAAAATATTATTGTTTGTTAAATCATAATTAAAAGACCGATTTCTGAGTAAATAGTTAAAGGAAAATTACTCACATTGATAATAGTGTAAAAATATGAATGAAAATGACACATTTATTCTATTATAAAATGAAACCAATATTAAAATAATAGTATTTTAAAGATTAATTTATTGAAACCGTTTCTCTCGATTTGATCTCCAACAACCCTTTACAATGCTTGAACTTCTGGTGTTAAAAAAAGAGCTGCAATAGTGCAAGCTTTGCTCTCCATACATAGTTTAGAATGTAGAAGAAAAATACCAATAATACCCAGATTTGAGATTGATTCTCTCTGTACCTCTAGCTTGAAATACCTATTACAATAGTGCTTTAACTATTACAAAATTTCAAAAGAGAGAAGCCTCTTGTTCATTCTACAAGCCATTATTTATACTTTACAAAAAGAATTTAAAATAGGAGAGTTGTTGAAGAGTCATTTTTCTTCAACAATTTTCATTGGTTTCAAATTCCTTTTCTTCTATTTCCAGAGAAATCCCATTGATTGAAATCTTGTTTTTCCTCAGCTCTTCATATTTTTTCTGTGAAAGTCAATCAAAATTTAATTAAAAATACCAAATATGGAATATAGAATATCTCCAATCAAAACTTAAATAAATAAATAAATAAATAAAAGTAAATTTAAGTTTTTCATCGATCCCTGTAAAGATCTAATTTTTCAAGAATAGCATAGGTGAATGGATCTCCACTCTCTAGACTATGAGCAAATGAAAATTCAGAAAATTAAACTCAGAAAATTGATTTCGTTTAAAAATTTGAAGTTTGACATTTGGCTACATTTTAGGCTCATTAAATGATCGAATATTGTTATGAAACAACTTTAAAAATATTCTCTATGACTTTATCTATCCAACGAGCCATCCTGGGCCTCATTTGGACAAGTAAAACTCAATTTATGAGCTTCCAAAGCTAGGAGCAAAACTGCCAGATCTGGAAAATTGTGTGGTTCAGTAAATCCAAAATAAATTTTTAATTAAAGATTAATTCTACATTACAAGTTATAATGATTCCTAATTTACTATTTAATTTGACTTTAAAATAAGTTAATTAATTTCAAATTCATCATAAAGCAATTCTAATTAATTAAAAATTAAATATAATTATGTTATGTTGAAGCTTCTATTTATATGTATAATATAATATATTAATTAAAAACTACCCCTATACATGAGTTAATGGAGGGAGGAGAGGTATGTGAGGTGGAGGGTTAAGGAGGCGAGGGAGGATGATGGAGGTCAGCTTGATGTGGGGAGGACGAAGCAAGAGTCATAAGGAGAATGGAAAACTTTAGAATAAAAGTTTTGGTCATGACATAAAACTTCAAATTGGAGATCAGAGGTTTTTTGAAATCACAATTTTTAAAATGTGCACCACATAAAAATGTCGATACATCAATGTTCCAATATTGGAACATTGGAACTTTTTTAAAATCAAAGATTTAAAATCATAGTTTTTAAAAATTTGAGATTTTAAATCGAAGGTTTCAAAAATCATAAGTTTTATTTTGGAACGGAGGAGGTGAGGATGGAGTGGGGCCCACTTGGAGTGGTATTAACAATTCTACAAAATGAACTACAACCACTTTGCAATTTTGAGATTTTGGGTTTGGTAATCTCATTTAAAATTAGGAACTCGAATATTGATATTTCTGCATTATCCACTGATTGTTGTTGTTTCTACGAAGTGCAGTCGAACTCATACCCATTCATGGTGTTTTTCCCATTTTGGTTTGGATATTTGTGATACATGTAACCTATCATCAATACTTGATGATTCCTACCAGAGCATGACTCGCAGAGAAGATGACAGAAACCTACAAGTCCTTCTCTCTTGCCCATGTAGACCTTTACTTAAAATTCTAGATCTAGGTTTGTAATTTAATTTCTACCTGTGGGATTGAATAAATATTTGTTTATGTAAGGGTCCGGGGAAATGAATCATTGGATAAACTATTTATCTAAAGATGATCTAAGGTTGTCAATGATGTCAACCCAAGCAGCACCAAGGGCTACCCTGATCTTGCAAGGGAATTTTGACTTGATAACTTACTCTATTTTGAGTCCAGGATCTTCTAGATAGATTCTACTCGTCGAGATGTTTTCGTTGATATATGGCAGGCCAAGTAATTCTTCACGGTTTGAGAGATATTCATGTTTGAAGTTAGTAACCCCGGTCAGTGGGCTAAAACCCTATGGGGTTGTGGCATGACACTCATAATTTGCTTTGGTCATTGAATCATCATTAATTATTAATTTTTTAAGCTCATAAAATCCCTCCAACATTCTCTATAGAGGCCCCTCTCAACTCTATAGAAAGAAATCTCATATATCTTCCAAATGTAGTGATCATGGAATTTTCACTATAAATTCATTTCTGTGAAGTCTTAGCTTTTAAAATTAAATCCCATTTGATTTACAGTGCTGATGAACGTCGTGACCAAATTTCATATCTTGGTTCGCTATAGTTTCGGTGATATGATGTGTGGAAGTTAGGGTTTTTACAGGTTGTCGAATTTCATCTCAAAGATGTGACCTTGGGGAAATCGTCATAACTCTCTCTCTGAGAAGAGGATTGGAATTCTATAAAAAGTGACAGATAGTGGATGGACTGTAGCTTTTTATGTATCAATTTTAGAGCCGAAGGAGGGAACAATGGCACATGGCATGTCATACAATTTCGCTCTACTGAACTAGTTCATAATTAGGTCATTGTGAGAGATTGGGAATAAATTTGTCTTGAAGAGTCCAAACCAGGTCAGGGTTGTGGCATTGGAAACAAGAATCAGAGGGCTTCTACAAAACCAAAGATCACATGTTAGGGATCTGAAATGACTGGGATACATCAGATTAAATATCGTGCTCCTAGAAGGCATGAAAAACTAGATCAAGTGTTGTCAAGGGGTGCAAAGGATAAGACTTTCTAGGGCAGCAAAGAGAATGGTGCAGAAAAATGATGCAGCAGAGGTAAGGTACAGGTAAGTATCTTCTGTATATGCATATTCATCTCTTAATTGCATTAAGTTCTTTGTATTCTAACTTGTTGCTTTTGTTTAGCACTAACATATGCTCTCGAGGATGAGGTAAGTTTTGCTATTATCATGTCATGGGTATTTCCTTGAAGCCTTTTTGTAGGTATTATACGTTCATCAAGATAAGACTCAATATAATGTTCTAAAGAATGAGAAAGGGTAGCATGACAAGAGCAGTATTCAAGGTGCAGAACAACAACAAGAAGTTCACGACATGAAGTCTTCAAGTGGGCAACACTGCATATAGACATTGTAAAAGTATCATTGTACAGAGTCATTGTAAAAGCATATTTGTAAAAGTTGTACAAGTGTCGATCTGCCAAGAGTTGAAGAGGTAGCATCGAGAGGTCTAGGATTATCATTAGGTGGTTGTGTCATCATTGGGGTTATGGTCTATTGTGTCGTCTTCCTCTACATCATTCTATATCATTGTAAAGTGGACCATTTTCCCTAGTACGGGAGTCCATTCTTCTTTTATTCTTCTATTGGGTGGTAGGGTGGTGCTAGGCTGGTACATGAACTCACCAATAGGTTCAAGCCTATGAAAACTTCAAGGTGGTAGGGTGGTGCTAGGGTGAGTTGTAGCTCATTGGGTGTTGGGGCATCCATTCAGTTGAGTACTGAAGAATCTTGGGCGTTGGAGCATCTATCCAGTGGGAGTTGGAGAAGAATTCTTTTCTATAGTATAAGAATTTGAAGCTTTCTTTTCAATTGGAGTTGAATATTAAAGAATTATAGAAAAGTGTTCCACAGTTTTTGACCCGGAGGCAATTTTCCACCTAAACTTTTTATGCCTCATGTGTTCTTTTATTCATTGTTGTTACTGCATAAAAATTATGATAATTGAAGATTAGCTAATGCTATCAAAATATTTAAAAGTGATAATTTCTAAGGAATATTGATTCACCCCACCCCACCCTCTCAGTATTTTCCAACAATTGGTATCAGAGCTTGGTTCCTTCAATAGCAATTTAACAACTGCAAGGAGATCATGGATCATACCAAGAATGGTGTACCTCTATTCAATGAAAATAATTATGCACTCTGAAACGGAAGAATGGAGGTCTATCTCTTGGCACAAGTTTATGAAGTATGGGACACTATTCAAAATGGATTTACAACAACTGCGGATGAACAAGGTAAGAATAATTTGGTAAATGATGTGAAAGAAAATAATATCATCAGTGGAATTATTGAATCTGCTTATCATAAGGTGTTGGGTTGTAAAACTGCCAAAAATGTATGGCAAAAGCTTGAGAATATATATGCAGGTGGCTCAAATGTCAAAGAAGCAAGGCTTCAAATCTACAGAGAAAAATTTGAGGAACTCAGAATGAAAGAACATGACAACATTGTTGCATACTTCCAACGTGTTGATGAAATAACCAACACTCTGGAAGGATTGGGAGAGCGTGTCAATGAGAAGACTATTATACAAAAGATTCTTAGAATGTTACCAAGAAGATTCAATCTAAAGGTATCGGTCTTAGAATATAGTGAAAATCTGGACAAACTCAGCAAAGAGGAATTACATGGAGTTCTCATAACATATGAAATGAGACTTGATGAAGAAGAGGGTACTTCGTATCCCAAACCAAAATATAAAAATGTCATTGGGACTAAATGGGTGTTTAGGAATAAATTGAATGAAGATGGACAGGTTACTAGAAACAAAGCAATATTGGTTTGTAAAGGCTATGCATAAGTGGAAGGAATTGATTTCGACGAAACTTTTGCACTAGTTGCCAGAATGGAACCCATCCAAATGCTTTTTGCCTATGCATGTTCAAGAAAAATAAAAGTCTACCGAATGGATGTTAAGTCAGCATTTCTGAATGGAGAATTAGAAGAAGAAGTTTACATCGAACAACCTGAAGGTTTTCTACTATCAGAGAAAGAAGACTGTGTTTGTAGGTTAAAGAAGGCTCTGTGTGGTCTCAAGAAGGCTCCTAGAGCATGGTATGCTCGTCTTGATGCATATACGTCAACAAGAGTTCAAGAAAGGTACTGTTGATAACAATCTTTACGTACAAATAGATAAGGATAATTTAAAAATTGTTGAGGTATATGTGGATGATATAATATTTGGTAGCAATGATGATCGACTAAGTAGGAACTTTGCTACAGAGATGAAAAGTGAGTTCGATATGTCTTTACTTGGTGAGTTGACATACTTCTTAGGGCTTCAAATATCTTAGCAAGAGAAAGGAATATTTATATGTCAAGCGAATTACATCAAGGAAATGCTCAAGAAATTAAAAATGGAAGATTGCAAACCCTTCCTTACTCTGATGGTAACTGGTTTCAAATTGAGCATAGATGACTCATCTAACAATGTGGATCAGAGGTTGTACAGATCTATGATTGGTAGTCTTCTATACGCAACAGCCTCCGAACCTGATGTTATGCAAGCAGTTGGACAAGTAGCAACATTCCAAGCATCACCAAAAGAATCACATATTATTGCCGTCAAAAGAATTCTTCGATATCTAAAGGGCACAACAGAATATGGCTTGTGGTATCCCAAGGGAAAAAATCTCATTATTCAAGCCTTTACAGATGGAGATTGGGTAGGAAGAATTCATGATCTTAAGAGTAATAGTGGAGCAACATTCTATCTAGGTGGTTGTCTCATATCATGGTTGAGCAAAAAGCAAATCTCAATCTTGTTATCTACAGAGGAAGAAGAATACATTGCATCACCAGCTTGTTGTACTCAAGTCCTTTAGATGAAAAAAACTTTGCAAGATCTTCAAGTACAATTCAGAGAGCCTATTCCCATCTTCTGTGATAACACCAGTGTCATCAACATCTCCAATAATCCTATCATGAATTCAAAAACAAAACACATTCTAATAAAATATAATTTTGTTAGAGAACAAGTCGCTGAAAAGAATATCAAACTTGAATATGTTGGTACAAAAGAACAAATCGCTGATATCTTCACTAAACCTTTATGTCGTCAAGCATTTGAATATCTTTGCGAGAAGCTTGGGATTCTCCCAAGTACTCATTAGATTTTCCTTATTTAGAAAATAAAGGGGGAGTGGAAGTGTGTGCAGGTCTGTAGGATGGTTGTGTGTTAGAGGGAGTTACACTTTGCCATTGATGTCAAAGTGGGGGATAAGGTAGTGGGAAGAGGTGCCCTGATCGAAGGGGGAGTACTTGTGTTACCATCAATGCCAAAGGGGGAGATTGTTGATCTAAAGATGATCTAAGGTTGTCATTGATGTCAAACCATGCAGTACTAGGGGCTACCCTAATCTTGCAAGGGAATTTTTACTTGACAACTTATTCTATTTTGAGTCAAGGATCTTCTAGATAGATTCTACTCATCAAGATGTTTCCATTGATATATGGCACGCCAAGTAATTCTGCACGGTTTGAGAGATATTCATGTTTGAAGTTAGTAACCCCAGTTAGTGGGCTAAAACCCTATGGGGTTATGGCATGGCACTCATAATTGGTTTTGGTCATTGAATAGTCATTAATTAATAATTTTTTAAGCTCCTAAAATATCTCCAACATTCTTTATAGAAGCCCCTCTCAACTCTATAAAAAGAAATCTCATATGTCCTCCAAATGTAGCGATCATGGAATTTTCGCTATAACTTCATTTCTTCAGAGTCTCCGATTTTGAAATTAAAACCCATTTGATTCACAATCCTAATGAATGCCATGAACAAATTTCAGATCTTGTTTCACTATATTTAGGAATATATGATCTGTGGAAGTTAGGGTTTTTGCAGGCTGTCGAATTTCATCTCAAATATGTGACCTTGGGAAAATCGCCATAAATCTCTACTGAAAAGAGGATTCGAATTCAGTAAAAGGTGGCGGATAATGCATGAACTGCAGTTTTATTTGTATCCATTTCAGAGCCGAAGGAGGAAACAGTGACACGTGAACGTTGTGCAAGTTGGCTCTACTGAACTAGTCCATAATTAGGTCATTGTGGGAGAATGGGCATAACTTTGACTTGAAGAGTTCAAATTGGGTCAGAGTTGTGGCATTGGAAAGGAGACTCGGAGCGCTTCTACAGGATTGAAGATCACATGCTAGGGATATGAAATCATAGATATACATCAGATTAAATATCATGCTCCTAAAAACCAATAAAAACTAGATCAAGTGTTGTCAAGGGGTGCAAAGGAAAAGACTTTCTAGGGTAGCAAAGAGCAAGGTGCAGAAAAATGGTGCAGTAGAGGTAAGCTACAGGTAAGTATCTTTTATATATGCATATTCATCTCTTAGTTGAATTAGGTTCTTTGTATTATAATTTGTTGTTTTTGTTTAGCACTGACATATGCTTTGCAGGATGAGGTAAGTTTTGCTATTATCATGTCATGGGTATTTCCTTGAAGACTTTTTGCAGTTATTATATATTCATCAAGAGAAGACTCAACGCATAATCTAATGTTATGAAGAATGAGAAAGGGTAGCATGACAAGAGCAATGATCAAGGCATGGGAAAAAAGAGCAGCAATTAAGGTACAAAACAACAGCGAGAAGTTCACCACATGAATTCTTCAAGTGGGTAGCACTGCATACAAACATTGTAAAAGTATCATTATATAGAGTCATTGTAAAAGCATCTTTGTAAAGGTTGTATAAGTCTCTATTTGCCAAGAGTTGAAAAGGTAGTGTCGGGAGGTCTAGGATCATCA
This sequence comes from Pinus taeda, assembly GCA_000404065.3. NCBI lineage: Eukaryota > Viridiplantae > Streptophyta > Pinopsida > Pinales > Pinaceae > Pinus > Pinus taeda. The sequence goes on from APFE031582356.1 coordinate 48,462, forward strand.
TTAGGTTGTTCTGTCATAGTTGGGATTATGGTTTAGTGTGTCGTCTTCTTCTACATCATTTTATATCATTGTAAAGTGGATCATTTTCCCTGGTATGGGAGTCCATTCTTCTTTTATTCTTCTATAGGCTGGTAGGGTGGTGCTAGGATGGTGAATGAAGTCACCAATAGGTTCAAGCCTGTGAAAACCTTAGGGTGGTAGGGTGGTGCTAGGGTGAGTTGTAGCTCATTAGGTATTGAGGCATCTGTTCAGTTGACTATTGAAGGATCTCGAGCGTTGGAGTGTCTATCCAGTGGGAGCTGGAGAAGAATGCTTTTCTAGATTCTAGGAAGTTGGAGCTTTCTTTTCAATTGGAGTTGATGGAAAAGTGTTCGATGGTTTTTGACCTAGAGGGGGTTTTCCACCTAAAATTTTTGTGCCTCCTGTGTTCTTTTATTCACTGTTGTTACTTCATAAATGTTAATGATAATTGAAGATTAACTAATTCTTTGAAAAGATTTAAAAGTGCTAATTGCTAAGGGATACTGATTCATTCCCCCCCCAATCAATATTTTCCAATAGGAACAACCTAGGGGTTCAATAATTCAACTCCCAACCTCTCTCGTTACCTAGAAACCACAGTGATATTTTACCCTCGCCATATAAGGTTTTGCCTGGTAATGAATTTCTACACATACTCACCAATTTGTTCCTCACATTCACAATTATTTTTTTCCCATTTTCTCTATTGCATAGGTTCAACTATCTCCAAACAATCTATGTCGCACACCCATTTCACAAGTATAACTATACTTGCTAATTATTTTTTATTGTGGCTAAGGGCTTACTTATTTTTTGAATTTAATCATGCTTGCTACTTGTTAACTCATGTGTCCCTATTTTTGAATAGGTGCAGCTACTCCACTAATCCCTACCCAAACATATGTGAACTTTATCCTAGTTACCCATCGAATAATTTAGCGCTCTATTCTCTCGAGGTTGGTTATGTTGTACGAAACCCCTCCCCACCAGGCGCCTTACTACAAACTGAAAAATTAGAATTAATGTTTTATTACGATTGCTTGTTTTCTTAGGGTTTTGTTTTTTCTTAAAGATTCCAACCCAGATGTACTCTTGGGTATTTTATAGGTATACTATCTAGACGCCATTAGTGTTATACCCTATTCATGTTGAAAATAA